>PVJD01000171.1:518124-591983 GCA_004026545.1 Mormoops blainvillei
GGGTGGGAAATTCTCTATTACTCAACAACTACAAAGAAATCAATGTCTTTTTAGCTCCTACTATGAGTGAGCAGCGGACAAAACAACCCACATTCCTGCAGCCACAGAACTTACATTGTAGTGGTGGAAAATAGTCAAATGTGAACAAATACTTGTATGTCATAAGACAGCTTATAATAGGTATTGTAAAAAAAAAATAAAGCAGGATAAAGAGGACGGATACTGATAGGAATCAGGGTTATTTTATATGGGGTGGTCAAAAGAAGGTCTCTTTGAGGAGGTGATATTTGACATTTGAGCAGAGTCTTAAAAGAAACCTCTTTTCAGTATTGCTAAATGCTCTCAGATCCCCACACTACTTTCCGTAAATCTGAAGATGAAACAAACATCTGCCAGATGAAAGAAGAAAAGGTAAAGACAGGAATTGCGAGTGATAAATCCACACCGATCCAATTCAGGCACTAATTTATGTTTCCAAAGCATGTTCAGAAAAAAGTTAAAAAGAAATCCCCGCACTGGGACCCTTTGATGAATCACCAGTAGCTAATTGTTGCCGAGCATCCCACAGGCATGACATATCATTTGAAATCTGGGTGGATTTCAGAAGAGAAATGTTATTGCATTTAAACAATACCATTAGCCAATCTGATTTCACTTACTGGTATACACTTTGTTCCAGCTATCTAGTCTAAAGATGAATTGCCCGATGGTTCTATTGTCAAAATGACAGCGTGAAAAGAGAAGCATGTGGGTTGTAATAATAATGTGGTACATGTGTAGAAGGTCAGAGAAGCAACAGATTAACATTCCAGCAAAAGATTTCCCCTGGGACATCTCTTGAAAGTATCAAAGGCCAAAGATCAGGACACTGATAATGTGTCTGGCATTGGTGGTGAAATTGTTGTATGTATTTAGCTCTGCCGAGGACAGAGCTGTGTTCTTTTCAATTAGTTGATGAAATCTCTCCTGAACAAAGAAGCCAACCATGGAAACTGGTTCAATGCAGCTGAATGAATGGAAGTGAGATTTGTGAGGAAATATGAGTTGCTTACTTCTGATTAATAAAATATATTTGAATGCGTTCCCTTCAAAAGGCAAGTAAATAATCCCCCCACCCCAGGGATTTGAGCCCCCATATATAGCATGCCATTTCTTCATTGAATTTCAAACCAAATCCTCAAGCTTGCAACCGTTCTGCAGGGTGAAACTGAGGGCTACGGGCTGGGTAAGTCCTGCGTCCTTTCCGACTGCTGCCCATGGGGATCAATGGGTGAGGGGTGAGCACACAGGCAAAGATACCTGGCTTTGAAACAGGATTTCAAAATTTGCTGCTGTGCAGAGATAACTTCATTTTCCTTATTTTTAGAATGGAGAAAATATGCACAGCCCAAACCCTTGTAAGCAGGTTCCAAAAGATGCTGCTTATGAAGTGTTTGGTAAACTCACAATGGATGGAAGCTATTGCTAAGTCTTAGAGCTTCTCTGGTGCTTGCTTGACAGTCCTGCTGCCTCCCCTTCCACTGCCCTACTAGATAAACTCTAGGTGATTTGATGCACTTTAAGAGGAAAGGGCAAGTTTTGTTTATAGTTCTAAATATAAGCACCCCTTAACTTGAAGAACAAAGGTTGTCTACTTCGTTTAAAGCTTCCTTTGTGTTTACTATCAAAATATAAAGATCTGAAAAACATAGAAAAATATTCACTGGGAAGCCTCAAAAAATAAGTAAAATACAAGTGATTTGCAAAGAACAAAGAAAACATCAGCACAGTAATCAAGGAGGCAGTGTGCACAATGGTTAGAGTGCCCTCGCTGGGTCCAGTGCCTGTGTTTACCTTACATTCCAGCGCTGCTACCACTGGTTGCATAACCTCAAGGAAGTTGCTTAGCCTCTGGGCCTTGCCTTTTTATCTGTAAAATGGGCAAATAATAGTGCCCGCATCATCGGGCTGATGGAGGATTAACTAAATTTAGAAAAAGCTCAAAACAATACATTACTATATAAATTTTTGATGACTTAAACCATCATAAGTGTAATTCCAACTGCGAAAGTGTTTGAAGGAAACAATGTTTTTCAGATGAAAACTTCAGTTGTGATTTATAATCGTATTACTAATGTGGGTGGTTGTGTTATTGCTTCTTTGCCATAGATTTTATTTCTTTAGATACACATAAGTACCATAGATAGCAAGCTTACACTGAACTGGCTTAACTTTAAACCATTTTGAGAACACAGGTGTCTTCCCAGTAAGATCCCTGGAGACTATCAGAGCAGCCCCCCGAAACAGACAGAGCCTCTGTCTCCCACTCTGGGAGCCCCAAGTCCAGTTCTGTTCTCAATTCCCTCCTTCCACACAATCCTAGAGGACCAGGAGATGACTTAAGAATTCCAAAGAAAAGTTTCATGAAGATATAATACCTCAGTGTGGGATGTAAAAAAAATTTTTTTTTTAAAATTTGGCTTCTTTTACGACTTGGATAGCCAAAGTTTGGGTTAAGATGTACAAAACCAATGAAGTATAAAACCTTGGGCAAAATTCCTAATCCTTTTAAGGTTCCCAGACAATGATGTCATCTCCTCTTCTGCTCTTGACGATTATCACTTGATAGTCTTTGAATCAACAATAAGATGAAAATGGAAGAGACAGTCTGACCTGGACCTTAAGAGGATGCTATAGAGGGCTTGCAAGGACTGCCTGAGGAAGATGCAGGCTGATGGGCACTAAAGCAAGGGATTAATAGATTCAACAACTGCTTGAGGGATTTTTCTGAAAAGAAAGGCTTGAAGGACATTGGCAGAAAGAGATGAGAGAAAACATAAATGGCTTATGAGAAAGAGCCAAATGGCCTTTTCTGTTTCCTAAGAGACTGAATATCTTGTGTTGTAGAATGCTGTTTCTTATAAAAAGCTTCTGGAAATGCACTTTCTTACCAAAATTCAAAGCAGGGCCACAAATCATTTATAGGAGACAAAAAACAATAAGTAGTGTCAGCACAAAGGAATATATTTTACTTTGCTCTGCCATGAGGAATTATGGTGGGTCGTGATGAGTGGAATATAAAGTAACATAAGTTGCCTGTTGACAACAGAGTTTGAAATTATAAAATGTAAAACCAATATATTTCTTGCACACTATGAAACAGCTGGGGTATTTTTATGGCTTCTAGCAGGATACCATGTCATCTCTCAAAACCATATAATTCTGTAAGCACGTTAAGTGCATCCTGTTATTTATTTTGTTTGTTTACTTGGCTTCGAGGATTTTGTGGGCAGCATTGCACAGAGTCAGACATAAAGAAAGTGATCAACACTGAACTGCACTGTCTTCAAGAATGTCCAGTCCTGGCTCTGTTGTTGGATGGCTTGGATATTATATATTCAACATGCCAGTGTGACTGGGCGGAATGCCATCTTTTTCCTGTAGAAGGGGGAAAAAATGACTCAATCCAAAAGGCTACAGGAATGTTTCCCTCCATAGTCTACCCAGAATCTAAGCATAAAAATTAAACCTTTTATGAGGTTGACAGCCAAGGCGTTCGAATAAGATCACTTTAAATGACAGATGGTGATAAGCAAGTCAACACTTCTTATGTGCTAGACATTAGAGGTGTTGTAATATTGACCCACATTAATTCAGGGCCCTGACACAAAGCAGGAAGCAAAACTCTGTGCCGAGGCTCCTACTCTAAACAATAATTAAATTTATCACTGTCATTTTGGTGGCTCAATCTAAACCCATGCATGTCAATCAATCAGTGCAAAATAATTTGATTCCTTGTATGTTCTGGCTGTTACATTTTTGGGAGGGGTATGTTTTCATCAAATATTATATTTTCAATGATTATTTATAGGCTGAACTCCTGTGATGTGAAATCAAGTGGAAATTTGTTGGGGCTTTGGCAGTGCAAGTGGTTAGTGATTCGAAGTGCCAATGTGGCTGCAGATGAACAGCCTGGGAGGGGACTGGGGTGAGTATCCGATACTGTTCTGCCTGGGCGCGGAGTGACCTTTCCCTGAAACAAGTTCCTGCTGCATGGAAGAAGCAGAGAATCTAGGCAAATATCCTTGCCCTGTTTTAGACAGAGGCCTTCTCTTTCCCTTGCAGGCTGAGGAATGTGGAGAGGGAAAGCACTGCCCTTCACACAGCAGTTTGTCAGCTGTCAGCAGCTCCTGACATGACAAAATCCCTAAACAGGGGTACCAGGGATGCATAATACAGAAGTGCCCAGTTGTTTGAGTTGAAAAGAGAAGAAATATTAGATGTTGCTTGTCAAACAAAAACCCAGTTTTATGCTTATCACCATAAAGATAACTTGGTTTTCTGTTCTTAAGATTAAAACAACAACAACAACAAAACACAAACCTTTGTTCCTTTGAAGTAAGAGCAAGCTATGTGAAACGAATTTTAACCAGGATCTGCCAATACCTATCAGCACACAGCATTTCATAGTGCAGATAATAAGAGTCTGGAGAAAACGACAGGCAGGAGAAAGGGAAGTCAGGAGGCGAATGCCAACGTCGGCTGCATCCAGGTCAGACAAGGGTTTAGGGGCCTTTGGGGATGGCAGTGCGCTTGGAGCTGAGGAGGGTGAGTGCCTATTTTCAGGGGTGTGAATTTTTTTTAAGAAAAAGTACATTAAATCAAGAATTTAGTGGTTCATTTTACTTTTTTAGATGCCCACCCATAAGAAAATAAATGCTGTTGATGCAGAGAAGCCTTAAACATAAGTAGAGTATGCAGATCATTGTTGAAGGCAGTAATTAAATATCATGAATTAATAAGGCTCATGAAGACCTCCTCGAGATAAGACAAAGAAGTTATGATCCCTTGTCACTTAGGTAAAGAGGAAGTCAAATGGTACCAATAGAAAAGATGAATGTCTTCCAAAGGACAGGATGGTATAAAACACAGTGTGAGCGACACCTACGGAGAGAGGGACTGACAAGGCTTGAAGACGGAAGAGCAGTAGAACCATGGGGCTGGCGAAAGGTTTAGGTTCAGGTATCCTTCTTCAGATACTGGTTTTTCATTGCTTCATAACACTAGCAAATTTGAAAAGAATGTGAAGGGAACATGCCATAATCACAGCTGGTGGGAATAAAGAAAGAAAAGCAGGGGACCTAGTTATTAATACTGGTATCTGTTTCTTGGATCCTGAGAAGAGAAGTAAAAAATCCAGGAGCATGTTCAAAAAACATCCCTAATATCAGACATTTTCAGGTAAATTCTCCACTAAAGGAAACAAGAGTCAGAAACCATTGCACTGAGATTTATAGCCAGCCTAGCAACTGTTTATGTATTTCCCTGGTTTATCATTTTTAAAATTCTGTATCTTTTTTCCCCCTTTACAACATTTTTTCCTTAAAGGTAGTTCTGCAGGTTTAAAAACAAGTAAATTTAGTGAAAGGTAAGAAAGAGGACAAGGGGACAAGGGCACTAGGGGTAAAATCAGAAATTCAAAGGACAAACCTAAATACTAACTTACCACCTGACATGAGCCATTGGATTAACTTCTCTGGGGCTCTCTTCCTCATCTTCAGGGGAAGGCTTTTCTCCCCCCACTCCCCGCTGATTTTAGAGAGAGAGGAAGGTGGGGGGTGGGGAGAGAGAGAGAGAGAGAGAGAAAGAGAGAGAGAGACTTCAGTGTGAGAGAGATACATCGATTTGTTGCCTCCTGTACGCACCTGCAGCAGGGATCGAAACTGCAGCCTAGGTATGTACTCTGACAGGGCATTGACCCTGTGACCTTTCAGTACCTGGGATAACACTCCAACCAACAGATCCATGCTGGTCACGGCTCGGGGAAAACTTTCGTATCAGGCTTTTCTGAAACCCTTTCTGGGCCTGACCTTCTACAATTTAAATGTTCTCCACATTATCCCAAGGGCAAAATCATCAATGGTACACACATAACATAGGGTGGGATTTTTAATAGCATATGCAGGGAATGATAATAATTTTATTTGTATTTCGTTATAGTCCCTATTAATCTTGGAACAGGACTTCTATGTGTTAAGGCAAGTTTGAAAGATATAGCATCTTAGAAAATAATGATTGTACACAAGAAATTCAATTTATTCTAAAATTTTGCATTAACTCCCTGTTAGGTAAAAGGATACCAACTGAGGTTTAGTATTTCTGGGTCCAGACTTTGCTTCTAGAGTTTGGGCAAAGCTGCCATTTTCCGTTACTTCAAAGTGAAGGGAGAATTTGAGTTAAACAATTTCTTAGATGACTTCACAATTCCCTTTTCACTATGTCCTGAGAGAAAGTGTGGTGTAATGGAAAATTCTGGTCTTTCCAGTCAGCGAGACCTAGACCTGAATTGCTCACAGCTCTACCACCCATTGCTGTGTGATGTTAGATGCATTGGCTCCCTGAACCTCTCTCAGCTCTCAGGGTTGATCCCAGCATTAGCATGCATATGAAATGGGTGGAAAATGAACTTTACTGGAATTTAGGGACAGTTAGTGATTATTATAGAAACTTCTTTGATTTCCTTCTGACTCTGGGCTTATGGACCCAAAATAATTTTCATGGTTTATATACAATACCTATCTGGAAAGAATCACCTTAATGTTCATCAGCAGGCAAAAGCCTTCTGATTTGTATGTTAACATTGGAGTTTAAGTTGAAACCCCTATCAAATCCTTCCAGGTCTGCAGACGCCTTGGAGACAGCCCCTACAATCTCGTGCAGAGCAAAGAGCAAAGCCTGAAATACTGCCACTCTTACAGTGTAAACCCAGGGGACATAGCTCCACCTTAGCAGAGAATCCGCATAAGTCAAGACTGACTCCTGAACAAACCAAGAAAATGAAATAGCTCCAAGGAAAAGGCCCCAAGCTGCCCTCCTGGAAACAAGTCAGGTGGGCACACATGTACCTGCCCGTCTATCTGTAATGTGCATTTTATCTGAATTAGGCAACAGATATACCTTAGAACCAGGGCCGCTCCCACATCAATTCTGCACTATTAGCTAGAAGAACAAAATGAGTTTCTAGAGGAAAAAATTAATATGGCAAATAATTACATTTCTTAATAGCTGAGTGTGTTTGCCTGCATGCACTGCATTTGCAGTTTATTTCTGGGGAGGAAACATAAACAAAATACCAATTTACACTTTGCATAAATAAAACTGTATAAAATGGTTTGATTTTAATTCCATGTTTTCAAAAAGTATGCTAACCCACGCATTAATGATTCAGAAATTTAGACATAGAGGACAACGGTGAGATCCTCTCGAGCCTCTCGTCATTTTCAAAGGGGAAAACTGCTTTAAAAATAGCTGCCTTCACTTCACCTCCTTGAAGTTTTCCATCTCCCTTGATTTATTTCACACTTAATATTTTATATATAACTTGGTCACTGAAGAAAATGTTCCACAAGTATTAAGTGACATGCATTCATGTCAACATTCATCTAATGCCAAGTTCCTGCATGTTGACGACACATTTTATGTGGCTAGAAACCTTAAATAAATCAAATGATGAAATTCAAAGGATTCTAGATGTAAATTAGGCTTCTTCAGACAGAAAAGAATATCCTTAACTATCAAATGCTTAATTATCTACCATTTTGAAAGAGTAACTCTGTATCTCAGATAATGAAATGTGTGCCTAAAGTGAAGTTCTATCTTGTCAGTGATGAGGAAAATGATGGATTTGGCTCTCTTCCATGAAGACTTGATCTTCTCTTTTCGTGTTCTTGTTTAAATTGGTAGCTACCTTACTTTTCTGTAATGACCACTTGCATGCTTGATGTTCATCTCCTTACATCAGGAATTTCCATCCGTCTGTACCATTCATAAATCACGTTAGGATTCTAATAAGAAATCATTTGGGCTAGGCTAAAATTGTGAAATGAAAAAAACTAATATGCATCTCAATTTTGTCACATAGTTTTTATATAAAATAAGCATATTGAAAACTTATATTGCTTGTTTAATAAAGAATGGAAAATTTAAAAAACCAAATATCCTAGGTGTAGATGATTATATTAACTACCTAACATGTATTTCACCTTTTAATTATTACAAGTAAATATTCAGGGTTATGTTGTTGATTTTTTCTTCCTTCATAGGACCATTTCTTTACATACAAAGGTGTATGCTTTAACTAGAGTAGAAAAAAATCAATTCTTACTTTCAAATTATTCAAGGTTTACTGCCAATGAAAGACTATACTTAATAAATGCCCACCTGCATTTGTTGATCTTGTTTCCTTCACTTCTTTAATTTATTAGAAGATAAAAGGTGCACTTATGTTTTCATAGTGTAATTAATTTAAATATGTGAATAAATGAGCTCTTCATAAATTGATATATTATTAGTCATTTCATATCTTTACAAAATGTACTGTATTGGTTTATTATAGTCAATGTTAGGTCTACAGATGAAAGTGTATCATAGATAGATACTAAACATAAGCAGTTTACCTTCATTTAAATGTTAGATGTGGCATGTGTTTTCTAAAGAAAATATAAGTTCCTAATGATATTAGACTGATTTATACTGGTGGAGATGCTTTTATTATTTGAAACAAATGATTAATCTTTCTTTACCAAAGTTGCTTTTGTGCTTTCTCAACTAGGCATTTTAATTTTCATGTTGACAACCAGTCAGAAAGAATGTATTATAGATGATCAAAGACTATGCTTGATAGGCTAGTTTCTTAAAATGACAAGTAGGACAGTTTTGTGATAGAGCAAAGTTTATGAGTGCTTTAATCTCCATATTTTGATGTGCTGCAAACCACACTGCCTTCATTGAAATGCATTTTGTTCGTAAAGCTTTCACTAAGTGTTTCCTCTCTAAACACTTTGTCAGGCAGAGAGATGCTCTGCATGGGATCTGTTACTAAAGTGCAGTGATGGTTTACTACTTGTGCAGAACATTGGCTTGTTTTTCTAATCTTGGACAATAAACTTTATAAATTGAAAGAAATGAAAATGGGAAAAAGGAAAGGAAAACTAACATTTCTTTTTGACTATTTTAACATTCAGTGATTAATTATAACAGATGAACTTTAAAAATTATGTAACATTAGTATTCAGAGTTATCCCGAAATAAAAATGCCTGGTCTGTGGCATCAGAGCATAAAACACAGATGATTTAGACAACCAGGCAAACCATTCACCTTAGGAGACTGAAACAAGTAGGAGTTTTCCTATGCTATTTTAGCTACATAAAATTATACAATTTCTTCATATTTATAAAACAAATCACACCCATTTCCAAGCTCAAATGGTCAAGGTTCATGGAAAGGCAAATGTTTTATGAATCTCTTGTCCTTCCTAGTGGAACACCAGGACTTCCAGGGCTTATGGGGCTCAGAAAAACGGTGGTGAAGCCTCTGATGGCAGTTCATATGGTTGCTGTTGAGTAGCTCATTGTTTAAGCTTATGTCATTCTCATAAAGGCAAGTGACTCTGCTGGTATATTGGCAGGCTCAGCCACAAGGACTTTGTCCCATTTTCCAAGGGCATGACATGTGTTGGTCTGAGAGACCTGAACGAGGGTGTGAAATCCCACCAGTCCCACAGCAGCAGACCCACACAGCTCCTGGGACCAGTCGATTGCCCCTCCCATTCAAGCCACAGGAATACAATTCACTCTGTCTTTGTAGCCAGATCACTCTTTCTTTTGACACCTAAGGGACAAACCTTTTTACCCTCCGAAAACCCACCTTGATTTTCTCAATCTTCCCAGTATATTTAAAAAAAAAAACCCCTGCCTGCGGTTATTTCCAAACACTTAACAACACAACGTTTTCTAGTCTTGAAACACAAAAGCTTTAATTCATTCCAGGCACAAGGTAGCAGAGAGCCCACAAGCCACAGCTCCATCTCCATCTCCTGATAAGAACATCATTTTGTAATTCTTTGAAAACATGAAGCAAAAAAGAAAACGCAGTAAGTGAGGTCTTCGTCATTAACTCCATCCTGTGTTCATCTCAAGGCATTTAACAGAGTAAAAATTCTAGGGAGAGGAAAACCTAGTTGAAATCAAGGGATACCAGAACAGAAGGAAAAGGTTGAGAATTAAAATGTGAGTTCAAATGGCACATCAGAGAGCCCCACTACAAGGGGGAAGAGAGATACTGAAAGATTAGAGCTGGCTCAAACACCATTCCTCTTCTTAAATCCCCTCCCCAAATCAAAGTGGACATGGCTGTTTCCCCAGGTTTCTTTGCTGGGACAACAACAAAAACAGCAATAGCTACATTTAATTGAGAACTTGCTATGAACATAGGCACTATATAAAACTAAGTGCTTTACATGCATTACTTCCTTTATCAATACAAAAGCTCTATGAGGTAGGTCTGTTTTTTCCTTTATTACTGAGATTTTGGTTGCAAGTATTATATATATATATTTTTTACATATACATTTTAAAATAGTAATAGTAAAATATGTATTTATATACAATGTTATATATACATATACATGTAAACAGTGCTACTCAAATTACTGACAAGGAGCCTGGATGACAACAAATATCTTAGATAAATCATTGAGAATGGAATGATGTTTTTGATCTAAAAACAATGACCACTGTGGGCCCCATTTTACACATGAGGGTGTAGAGCAAGGCAGTTAAGTTATTTGCTCAGGATCACATAGTCGTAAGAGGGAGATGTAGGCCTGTCTAGCAACATAGTACATGTTGTTAACCTTCGTTTTATAGCACTTGGACACATTCTGAAGGTGGGAGAGGGGTTTTCAGAGCCCAGATTTAGGTGCTTGTTTCTGGGACAAATAAGAGAGATCTACCAAAAATCGCCTTGTTATTTGAAATATGAGAAATTAAATGCATAATATTACTTATGTAAGGGAGCACTGTGGAACTATATTTGTGGCACTTGGGATGTTTTTGAATTTTTGTGTTTACTTATTGCAATGAAATGTAAGGGAGGTATGGGAGGAAGAGTGGAAGTTATGACCAAGGGAAAGTATAATCGCTGGTTACTCAGCTTTCTTTGAAGCAAAGAAGATTGCTTGTTAAAGACTCACTTGTTTGTTGTTGCTGACTGTGTTTTAACTACTAGTTAACTCATTCTTGTTATGTAAAATACACTCAGGTTTAAAAATAAATGAACAAAATATTTATTTTAGCAAAATGTTTTCCTCCTTCTCCCTGCCTACTTTCAAAAAACTCAAAGTGGCCAAATAAAATTCATCATTCAAATTCAAATCATTTTTAACAGGTCATATAAATGACTGATTCTATTAACTACTGAATCAATAAAGTAGAATCTCCTTCAGTGCCCTGGGAGTTACATGATGGATCTTCCCTTTTCATCAATAACTCTGAATAGCTCTGTGTTAATAAATCCTTCATATTTCTCATCACAGTAAGTAGGAAGGCTCGAGGAGCCTCCCCAATCCCTGATGTGACTCACTGTCTCTGTGAACTTAGGGATAAAGGCTCTCAGGGGTCCTTCCCACAAAGGATGAGAATGGGACTCATTAGAAAAATCGTAATTACTCTGAGTATACAAAAATCAGTCTTCCCTTTTTTCCTTATCTTATTTCATTTCTTTTTTATGTGATTCATAAAACAATATGTTCTTAATGATTTTCAATTTTCCTAATTTTCTTTAAAACAATAAGGAAATTGCATACTATTTTTCTTCTCTCTCAATTTTATTCATCCCTCCATCTTGTATGCTGTGGACAGTTGATGAGTTAAAGTTCACAGATACATTTTCCATAGATAAATGTCCTGTAAACAAAATAATTTTAAATAACTTCTGGTGAAATTATTCTCTGATGTTTCAAAACTATGTCTCTTATTTGACAAAGTATATATATTTGAACCTTCAGGTAAGACGATAGTACGTTAATGTTGAAATGGTGTCTTTTACATCTATGTGCATAACCTGAACAGTTGAAACTAACAACAAAATGAGCATATTCCAGTGATTTAAACTTGGCTTGTTTATCAGTGACAAGAAAGATCCAGTCAAACACATGGATAGGCAATTTATTTCCTAATGAAACTAAAAACAAAAACAAAAAGATCGTTTCAATGACTAACATTAGAGATGTCTGTCAATCTCCTTTTCATTTTGGCCATTCTCATGACTATGAATGGTATCTCACTGTGATTTAATTTACATTTCCCTGATGACTGATGATGTTAAGCAACTTTTTCATGAGCTTTGTGGCCATTCACATATTCTTTTGTGCAGTCAGCAAGTTCTCACTTACATTTTTAGATTATTTATCTCTTTATATTGGATTATTAGGGGCTTGTTAGATATTCTAAATTTTTAAAATATTCATATTATTTTGCTGCAATTATTTTTCCCAATTTGTGGCTTGCATATTTATTCTTAATTGTGTCTTTGGATGAACAGATATTTTAAATTGTGATGACATATAATTTATCAGTTTCATCTTTATGATTAATATTTTTTGCATTCTGACTAAAACAGTTTGGCCTATAACGGTAATAAAGATGTTCTTCTAATGTTTTATTTAAGGAGCTGACTGGTTCTGAGTTTCACATTTACACTGTGACCACCTTAAATTCATGTCTATATGAGGAGTGAGGAATGGGTTGCAGTTTATTTCTAATTGTCCCAGCAACATCTGTTAAAAAAGACTTTGCTGTGCTTTTTGGATTGACTTGGAACCTTGATCAAAATTCAATTTGCCACATGTGTGTCTATTTCTGGAATTCCAGGTCTCTTCTACTAACCTGCTGTTCAATTTAACATCGTGCCAAAGTACACAATCTTGATTGTCATAGTTTCATAAGTCTTGAAATCATGTAACATACATTTTTCAAATTATTTTTAGATTGTTTTGGTTATTCTTAGGTTCTTTGAACTTTGTATAAATTTTAAAACCAGCTGGTTTATTTCTTCACAAAAAGTCTGCTGAAATTTTGATAAATGTTACTTTAAATTTATCAATTTATGGAAAATGTACAATACCAGTTCCACCCATCCAATAACATTTTATGCCTTTCCAATTTAAATAAGTATTCTTTAATTTCATGCACTGATGTCTTATAATTTCAATAGAGTTCTTTTCCATATTTTATAAAATTTACTTCTACATTTTTGATGTTTTTGATGTTATTATAAATGCAGTTGTTATTTCAATTTTATTCTTCAATGGATCACAGCTAAAACATAGAAATATGATTGATTATTGTATACTGATTTTTATTCTGAAAATTTATGTCTTGACAAATTGATCTGTTTTCCAATGTAGAATGTCCTTTTTCTCTGGTAATTCTTTGTCTTGATATTACTATAGCCATTAGCTTTTTATATTTAGTATTGGCATTGCATTTATTCTCATACTTTTTACTTCTAACCTATCTGTGTCTCCTGTTTGCAGCTCACAATTGTGTCTTGCTTTTTAATCTACTCTGCAAATGTCTGCCATTTAATAGAAGCATTTATTCAACTTATATTTAATTATTAATATTATTATTTTGATTTCTCAAATTTATATTTGTCTGATATTTATTCCATTGTCCTTTTTTGTCTTTTGCAACTCCTTTTTTTGTTTTTTGGGGGAGAAATAGATGTTACTGAAAATTTTATTTTATTTCATGTATTAATTTTTAAGCTTCACATTTTATGTGGTTTTAATATTGGATCTGAATATAATATCCACCTATAAGTTATCACATTTTTCTTTCAAGTAATAGTATAAACCTGTAAATAACTCATAAATAGTATAAAGTTGTAAAGTAGTATTCCATGTGTACCCCATCCTTTCTGTTCTTTTTATCTTATATTTTACTTGTATTTATGTTAATAATTTTGTAATACATCATTTTGCTTTAAACACTTAGTTTTTTAAAGTAATAAATACATATAACTAAAACATAAAGTAATTAAAAGAAAAACTCTTGAGTTCCATTTGGTATCAATCTCTTCAGCCCAAAGAATTTCAATCTGCATTTCAAACTGTGAAGGTCACCTGGAGATAAATTATTTCAGTTTTTTTTCTATCTGAGAGTATCATTATGTTGCCTTCCGTTTTGAAGTATACTTTTGCTGGCTATGAAATTCTAGTTTGACACATCTATTTTGCTCTTTCAGCACTTTCAAGATTTTTTTTTTGTTAATCTTTGGGCTTCCATTATTTCCACTGAGAACTAATCTATCTTCTCTATTCCTGTTCACTTTTATACATGTATTTTTTTCTCTGGATACTTTTAGTCTTTATCTTTGGTTTTCAGCAATTGACTACAACATGGTTTTCTTTATATTATTCTACTTGGATTTGCTCAGTGACTTGGATTTTTCCTCAGTTTTAGACTGCTCTTAATTATTATTTCATCAAATATTCTGCCCCATTCTCCTTTTCCTTCCTTGGACTATTTTATATTTTCCCAAAGGTCTTAGATGTTCTTTGCTTTTTTAACTCCATTTTTCTAATACTTTCTATTGACTACTTCAAGTTTACTTAAAGCTTCCTTTGCTATATGAGACCTGCTTTTAAGTCGATCTCATAAACTCTTTCTGATGTTACATATTCATTTCTAGCATTTCTTACTTTGATTTTTAAAAAGTTTTTGTATTTCTGCTAACACTTCCCATTCCTTTGCAAATGTTGTATACCATTTCTACTATACCTTTTTTTATCGTTTTTGTCACATATATTTTAAAACCACATCTGATGATTCCAACGAGTGGTACATCTATGGATCTGCTTCTGTTGAGTATCTTGTCTTTTGGCCATGGATGCCATTTTCTTGTCTTGTAATCTATAAGTATATGCCAGCTATTTTATACAAGAGAAAAGTAAAACCTAAAGCAAATAATATTTACCCCTCAAAGGTACAGACTCCTTTTGTGTCAGTCTACTAGAAGTGAGTGAAATCACTGGGTTATCTGGATCTGGATTTGGCTGCTGCTTCAGGTCGATTCATCTCACCACCAGCTTGAAATACTTTTAGGGTGGCAGTACAATTTTCTTATCAGCAGAGACTGAGATCTGAGCATTAACAGCATTCCAGAGATCTGAAGGCCAATCCACCAGCTTTCAGAATTGTTGAGAATATCACCGTATTTTATGGCCCATTTATAAGATCTCTTTGCTCTCTAGTCTTAACACCAAATACTTTCCGTACCTCAGAAGGTATTTACAACCTTTCTCCAACTCCTCTATTCTTTGAAAAGCTGAGGGCCATATATACATGATGAGCATTGGTGCTTGAAATGGTGCCTCTTATCTCTCTTGCCTGGAGTTCCTGGGCAGAGAGGGTATTTCCTGAGCTCTCCTGCTGGGCCCACAGTCTTTTGTGTATCGAAGTCTAGGTTGCCCCAAAAGATTTATATTATCCTACCAGGGTGCATCTCACAATTTTTATTCAGAGAATGCATAACATTAGTACATTGGAAGAAATCTGTTTTCAAAAATCATGCAGTCTACAAAAAGACAATTTGATAGTACATAGTCCAGTTGATACTGGTTTTTTAAAAACATTTTTTAAAGATTTTATTTATTTATTTTTAGAGAGAGGGTAAGGAAGGGAGAAAGAGAGGGAGAGAAACATCAATGTGTGAGAGAAACAGACTTGGCTTGCAACCCAGGCATGTGCCCTGACTGGGAATTGAACCAGCGACTTTTTGGTTCACAGCCCAGCACACAATTGATTGAGACACACTTACCAGGGCAGCTGATACTAGTTTTATTAGGTGGAGTAGAATGTATCAAAATATTATGTTAAATACTCTAACTTTATAGCTTAGATAGTGTCTTGGTCTAGTAAAATTCTGTCACAAGGTAATTCATGATTATATTCTTTGCTTCTTCATCACTTCTTAAGGAAACTTGGAGCATCATGTGACTTTGTTTCTTCAATTTTCTCAGTCAGTTCATTGCCCACACCAAGAAGTGTGAGAATTAATAAATCTCTAAAGTACTTTGAAAAATTTTCAACATGTACTATATAAATCTAAGCAGTCATTACCATAGACAGTTTCTATTTCTAAAATTATTTTTGTAATTAAAAATATCATAATAGTCTTTTCACTTGCATGGTATTCATAATCATACCAATCAGGACTAGCAAATGATTTATGGGTCCTTCTTCTCAACTTCTCAACAAAACACTAATATAATGCAAAACTGACTCATTTCAATTTTGGAATGTAATGGTAACTACACATGGGAGCCTGCATATGCTGTTTTTAAAATCTTAGAAGGAAAATACAGTTTGTAAAATTCTTGCTGGCTATAAGTCTCCTTGAATCAACAGTAGTCCATGGAATTGTGTTTGAAATTGTGCCCCATGCTAACTCATGGGAGAGAAGAAATCCCTCTGTCATCATGGAAAATGAAGCATGACCCTAGTGCATGATAAGGGCTCTGTGCCCTTTGAGGACAAAATTATTAGAGCGTTTGTCTCCCAACACAATAGGACCATTGAAGAGGTTCCTTTCCATCAGCCCTTGTAAGTATTCCAAGGAGAAAAATTAAGCTCCAAATTGGCATATCCATTAGTAAAGCACCTTAAAAAGCTACATTAGAATTAGGACATTTAAAAACAGAAGTAGTAGTGAAAGTGTTTCCAAAGAGTGTTCATGGTTCCTTCCACTGTGGCCAACAGCCTGTGGTGGCTACTTGAACAGAGCATGACATATAGAGGGGATAGTCACAACCTGTGCCATGTGGCCACCCACCGTGGTGTCCATCTTCATTTTACTAATCTTCCGGGCATTTTACTAATCTTTGGCAGGAGAAAGGCTTCTTTTGATTCTGCTGTGTAGTGGTTTAGGGGTAAATAAGTATATTTTTAAAAGCCATGTAAATCTTCTATTCTCAAAGCTACATTTTATAGCTGCAGGAAGCTTAACATTTTGTTAAATCATAAAAAAACTATTCATATTCCCCAGTCAAAAATGCACTAGATCAGAAGTATCCAAACTGTTAGGATTCACTCCTATCAGTAAAATGATATTGAGCAAATTCCCCAATATATGCATATTTATTTACAAATTATATACATGTACTATCATTATTAACTAGTAACTAAAGGCAGAATATATGCTTGGGTTTATAGCCATCTTTAATGATGATCTGCATAAACCTGTATTGGAAACAGTCCTCATAATGATTTCAATTTTGTTGTCTAACTACTTGTCAGATCTTCTTACATTTTGTTTTTGTTTTCTCATGAATATTGGCTGTTGTTGAGCTCATTTGAAAAGTAATGATGACAGCTCTGCCAATGTCTGGTTGTTTGCTTGTGCTTGTATTCTGGGTAAAACCTTTAGTCTGTGGTTTTTCTGCCAGGATCTTTCAAAGTCACTTGCACTTTTTAAAGAAGAATGGGCTGGTGTTGAAAGCGGGTGGTATCATGCACAGGTTTCCTAAACCAGGCACACACATACTATGATATGCCATATAGGCTGAATATTTGAATAACATATGTGACATGTGACAGTGTGACATACAAACTGGTTCATTTTACATGCTAAATATTAGAAAAAATGTTTCTTACTTTTAGATAAAAAGAAGGATATCCTAATACTGTCTGTATTCCATTTTTCTTACCCACTGGGTTGTGTGCATACTTGCTTTGGGGCCCACTGGTTTAAATGACTCATATTTGAAAACAGAAAAACAGAACATGATTAACAGAAAGGGATGGGCTATTATTAATCCACAAATACATCATGCTCCAAGTAGAAATCAAATTGAAAATCAAGAAAGGATGACAACAAAGGCAAGAAACAAACTACATTAATTTGTGATGATCTTTATCTAAAGAGACAAGACAATTTCTTTTCCACAAAAGGAGGAACAAGAATAATATGATAGGACGATATGATTCCAAGGGGGGACAGGGAGACATCAGCAACATGCAGGAGAGTGATGTGAGCTGGCAAGGCAAGCACATCAAAATGAAGAAAAAATATGACTGCGGAAGACAAGAGATTTTGGTAAAAATCAGAGTTAGAAATTCACTGTAAATTAAGCTGGGGAAGGAGAGATATATTCTAATTATAGGTGGGACTAAGAATATGCTTTTGTTGTCATGACAGAGTTACAGTAAGAGAAGGAAGCTATTATTTTCCTCAAATACCACCTTGAGCATTTATATCACTGGTAAGATCAAGGCATCCTCGGTGGCACATTTAGTTACAGTGACTCAGTGATACCACTTTCTCACTTCTTGTCCCTGTTTCTGTCTCAAGAAACAAGTCCTTCTCCCCATCCAAAGCGACCTTCGCTCTCTGCCATACTCTGGAATCAGGCTTCTTTTCTACTGCTTTTCAGGAAGAATTTCCCATCACGCTCATCCAGTCATGACTGTGCCCTATCTATGTTTCACAGCTATCTCCTGTCAGCCCTCCCCTCCCCCTCTTTCCCTGCTACACCCTGGCCTGGCCTTTTCTATTTCCTGACTCTAATCCAGGTTCCCTCCTTCCCATCCAGTATCTTCACTGAACCATTAGGATACTTCTCTCTTCATAGTAGTGACATTCTCTACTTTAAGGCACATAACATTTAATTCCCCATCCTTACTTTTAAGTTTCTCATACTTTTCCCATCCCCACTTATCAAATCATTATTTATTACAACAGAAAGGGCTGAATAAATATTTGTTGAGCGAATGAATAAATGAATGAACATGTACTCTATGCTGTCTTGACCAAGAAGTACCTTATTGCTCTATCAAGCCCATAGTTACCTTCTATCTTTATTATGTTGATAAACTACAGCCAGTTGGTTATATTGATATAATTATATGCATATAATTAAATGTGTCAAAATACTTAAATTCATGTTAACTGGCCAGGATATCTTAAACTGCAGTATATGATTACTAGCAATACACAGCAGGGTTGATTTGAGCAGCTTTTCATGGCTGCATTCTCATGAAGACTACTATATGGGTAACTTCTCTTTCAGCATGTTTGATTGCTTCAAATTATTCTACTTTAATAGCATAGTAAACAAGAAAAATGTTCATAAACATACACACTAGAAGAGGGTTTCAAGAAATAGGTTGTAATACTTAAAGTTGAAAGTACAATGCCTAGGCATTTGAGGGTGATCTTGACTTTCTATTTCTAACTATGATAAATTTCAACTTGTTTTGTTCTTGGATTGCCTGAAGCCTGGTATATGTTGAAGCCTTTCAATTAACTAGCTAATATATTTAAGCTTTTCTCTAAGAGTGTCATTCACTACCTTCTCTTTCCAAGTGCTTGCCAATCGATACCAGCAGAGATGAACTCACAGTCATGAATAAGGTGATTATGTGGCTTTTGTGCTCGCCTGCCTACGCTGCTTCCCTCCAGGGAAAACTTGACATGCCTGAGGTTCCTACTTTCTTGGCCACATCATATCCCTGAGTTTTGATTTGGCTGATTTACTACAGAATGAAATCATATAGACCCCTCTACTTCCTCTTAATGGCTTATTCTTGAGGTAAGTCTAGCAGAAAGTGAAATGTGTTGATAAGCCTTCCTTTCTGGTGAGAGGCCCCGTCAGCCAGTTTGGGAGCTACTAGTAATGATTCCCTTTATGGAAAACCGAAACTCGGATCAAGATGGCAGAGGAGTGAATGGAAGTCACACTGACTTCTTCCCAGGACCAATCTGGAATTATAACTAAAGTGTGAAGAAATCACCCAGAACAAACAACTGAACAATAGCGAGAGAGAAGTCTTATAACCTCAGACAGACAGAAGAATCAGTTTTAGCACAGCCTGACTGTTAAGGAGTGTGGCAGAGACTTAAGAAGGCTGGCCAGGCACCCACAGGCAGCAGCACCAGTGGGATATTTAGCAGCCAGTTGATCTCCCTGAGAAGAATGGGGTCTAAACCATAAGCAGGGATCCCCAGCCTACAGCACCAGAGCCCAAAAAGTACACAGATAACAGCCAGCTGTGAAAAGGGCAGGGTTGCTCTTTGTCAGAGATGGGCAGCTGGAGACAGAAAGAGCCATTTAAAGGGCCAGTGCATAAATTTTGATCTGCAGGCACTTACCCTGGGCTCTGGCAAAGGCAGGGGCAGAGTGGAATAGAGACGCCTGAAGAGAGACTGGGGACAGAGGCTTTGGGGAGAGAACTGAGAAAGTAGCTGCTAGGATCCAGGTGCTGAGTCATCCCTCACAGAGCAGCAGCCATCTTGCTCAGGCAGACCGCTCCCCTGAGCGGCAACCTGAGGGGAAACAATAGCCCCTTCCCAAGGAGGAACTCTGCCCTGGCCCTGTGGTGCTTAATCCAGACTACTGAGTGAAGATTGACAGCCACAGAGAGTAGATCCCTGCAAAGTGGGGGCAGAGTATACTATAGGCGCTTGAGGAGAGAGTGGGGATGGAGACTTTGGGGAGAGAACTGAGAGAGTAGACTCCGGGATCCTGGTGCTGAATCATCCCCCATAAGGGAGCCGCCATCGAGTTCACATAGACCACTCCCCTCCGAACAGCAGCAGTCTGAAGGGAAACAATAGCCCTGACCCCAGGAAGGTTTCTGCCCCACCCTGTGGTGCTTAAGCCTGACTGGTGAGCACAGAGTGACTAGGTTAACAACTGAAGAAGGCAGCCACAGACAGTAGATCCCAGGAAGTCTGGAACAGACTTCCTAAGGTCAGGCAGGGTCAATATCTGACATCACCAGAGGTGGATCCAGAAAGGAAAAACAGCAGTAATTACTAGAGGCTAACAAGATGAAATCCACTGTGGTTTTCTCCATATTTGCAATATTTTCTTTACTACATAGTTTTTTAACATTCATTTCTTCTCCATCAAGTTGGTGCATATTAAGTCACTAGATTTTATACTATAGTTTATTTCTCTCCTTTCTTATAATAGTCTTAATCTCTTTACAGGCTTATTAAGATTGTTTTACTTGCTGTTGATAGTGGGATTACAGTGGGGGGTTATTTTTGTGGTCATGGGTTTGTTTCCTGGGCTTCATGGTTTTGCTCTGGCAGCCAAATAATGGGAAGACAAAGAAACAACTCCCAACTGAAAGGAAAGGAGGACCCCCCAAAAGGCTAGTAAATGAAATAGAGAAAAATAACTATCAGATATTGAGTTCAAAATAATGGTTATAAGGAATCTCAATGAACTCAATGAACTCAGGGAGAATTATAAGAAACTACAGGGAAACTACAAGGAACTTACTGCAAACTATATCAACATGAAAAAGGATATAGAAATTGTCAACAAGAACCAAGAGTAAATGAAGAATACAATTTCTGAATTGAAGAACACAGTATAAGGAATCAAAAGCAGGCTAGATGAAGCACAGGATCAAATCAGTGAGCTGGAGGACATGGTAGAAAAAACTCCCAGAAAGAGCAAGAAAATGAAAAAAACACTCAAAAAGAATAAAGAGGGGTTAAGGGAAATGCATGACAACATGAAATGTAATAATATCCATACAATAGGAATACCAGAAGGAGAAGAAGAGGAGCAAGGGATAGAAAACCTGTTTAAAAAAGTAATGACAGAAAACCAGGAAGCACAAAGGGTCCCAATCAAGAAGAACCCAAAGAGACCCACTCTAAGACACATCATAATTAAAATGGCAAATATCAAGAACAAAGAGAGAATCTTAAAGGCAGCAAGGAAGAAACAGGAAGTAACATACAAGGGAGCCCCGATAAGGCTAGCAGCTGACTTCTCCACAGAAACACTACAAGCCAGAAGGGAATGGCGAGATATATTCTGAGTAATGAAAAGCAAAGGTCTGCAACCAAGACTACTCTACCCAGCAAGGCTCTCAATTAAAATGGAAGGTGAAATAAGGAGTTTTACAGACAAAAGGATAAAAGAATATACCTCTACCAAAACAGTATTGCAAGATATGCTAAAGGAACTGTTTTAAGAAGACGAAGGAAAAGAGTGAGAGACAAAACACAGGTACAAAGTGCAAAAATGAATAACTACCTATCAATAATAACTTTAAGTGTAAATGGGTTAAATGTTCCACTTAAAAGACATAGAGTAGCTGAATGGATAAGAAAACAGGGCCCACACATATGCTGCTTACAAGAGACCCACCTCAGAACAAAAGGCCTACACATGCTGAAAGTAAAGGGTTCAAAAAAAATATTCCAAGAAAATGGACAGGAAAAAAAATCCAGGGTAGCAATATTTATGTCAGACAAAATAGACTTCAAAGCAAAGGCCATAATACTCAAAGAAAGAATCCATCGAGAAGAGATAAACATTGTAAACCTATATGCACCCAACATAGGAGCACTCAAATATATAAGGAAAATCCTGGATGACTTCAAGAAAGATACAGACAGAAACACACTTATAGTGGAAGATTTTAATACCCCACTGTCAACAATGGATAAATCATCCAAACAAAATATCAACAAGGATATTGTGGAACTGAGTGACTCATTAAATCAAATGGACCTAACTGATACATATAGAACCTTTCATCCCAAAGAAGCAAACTACACATTCTTTTCAAATGCACATGGAACAGTTTCAAAGATAGACCATATGATAGGACACAAAACAAGCCTCAACAAGTTTAAGAAAATTGAAAGCATATCAAGCATTTTCTCAGAGAACAAGAGCTTAAAACTAGAAACCAACCTCAAGGAGAAAACTCAAAAATATTCAAACTCATGGAGACTGAACATCATGCTATTAAACAATGAATGGGTCAATAAAGAGATGAAAGAAGAAATCAAAAAGTTTCTGGAAACAAATGAAAATGAACATATAATAGTCCAAAACCTATGGGACACAGTAAAGGCAGTCCTGAGAGGAAAGTTTATAGTAATATGGGCCTACCTGAAAAAGATAGAAACATTTCAAATAAACAACCTAACACAACATCTACAAGAACTAGAAAAATAACAACAAACCAAGCCCAGAGCGAGCAGAAGGAAGGAAATAATCAAGACCAAAGCAGAACTGAATGACATAGAGACTAAAAGAACAATTCAAAGGATCAATAAATCCAGGAGGTGGTTCTTTGAAAAGATAAACAAAATTGCAAATCTATAAGCAGACTCATCAAGAAAAAAAGTGAGAGGATGCAAATAAATAAAATCAGAAATGAAAGAGGAGAAATTACAACTGATACCACAGAAATATAGAGCATTGTAAGAAATTACTATGAATAACTACATGCCAAGAAATTTGAATACCTGGGTGAAATGGACAAATTTCTGGAAAAATATAGTCTTCCAAAATTGAATGAAGAAGAAGGAGGAAGCCTGAACAGACTGAAAACAGCTGGTGAAATTGAAGTAGTAATCAAAAAACTTTCAGCACACAAAAGCCCTGGACCAGTCATTTTCATAGGAGAATTTTACAAAACATTTAAGAAAGAGCTAACCCCTGTCCTTCTCAGACTATTCCAAAAAATCCAAAAAGAAGGAAGACTCCCAAACTCTTCTTATGAGACCAGCATCATCCTAATCCTAAAACCTGATAAAGACACAACAAAGAAAGAAAATGACAGGCCAATATCACAGATGATCATAGATGCTAAAATCAACAAAATATTGGCAAACTGCATCCAGCAACACATTCAAAAGATCATCCGCCATAATAAAGTGGGATTCATCCTAGGGATGCAAGGATAGTACAATATTTGCAAATCAATACACAAAATACATCACATAAACAAAGGGAAAGACAAAGATCATGTGATCATATCAATAGATGCAGAGACAGCATTGGATAAGGTACAGCAACCATTTATGATAAAAACACTCAGCAAGGTGGGAATAAAAGGGGCATACCTCAATATAATAAAGGCTACATATGAGAAACCCACATCCAATATTATACTGAATGGGCAAAAACTAAAAGCTTTCCCACTAAGATCAGGAATGAGACAAGGATGTCCTCTTTCACCACTTCTATTCAACATGGTATTAGAAGTCCTAGCCACAGCCATCAGACAAGAAAAAGAAATAAAAGGCATCCAGATTAGAAAGGAGGAAGTAAAACTGTTATTCTTTGCAGATGACATGATAATGTACATAGAAAACCTTATAGACACCACAAAAAAACTACTTGATCTAATAAGTGAATTTGACAAAACAGCAGGATACAAAGTTAATATTCAGAAATCGAAGGCAGTTTTGTACACCAACAATGAAATATCAGAAATAGAAATCAGGGGGAAAATCCCATTTACTACAGCAATAAGAAAAATAAAGTACCTAGGAATAAACTTAACCAAGGAGGTTAAAGACCTATACTCAGAAAACTACACAAGATGGAAGAAAGAAATTAGGGAAGGTACAAATAAATGGAAGCATATACCATGTTCATGAATTTGGAAAATTAACATCATCAAAATGTCCATACTACCCAAAGCAATTTATAGATTCAACGCAATCCTTATTAAAATAGCAATGACATGTTTCACAGATATAGAATTAACATTTCAAAAATTTATATGGAATCATAAATTACCCCCAATAGCTACAGCAATTTTGAGAGAGAAGAACAAAGTAGGATGGATCACAATATCTGACATCAAACTGTATTATAAGGGCATTGTAATCAAAACAGTCTGGTACTGGTATAAGAACAGACACATAGATCAATGGAACAGAATAGAGAGCCCAGAAATAAACCCATGTCTCTATGGTCAATTAATACTTGACAAAGGGAGCAGAAGCAGAAAATGGAGTAAAAATAGCCTCTTCAACAAACGGTGTTGGAAGATCTGGATAGCTACATGCAGAAAAATCAAACTTGACCACCAACTTACACCATACACAAAATAAATGCAAGATAGCTAAAAGACTTAAATATAAGTTGTGACACCATAAAAGTCCCAGAGGAGAACATGGGCAGGAAAATCTCAGATATTCCACACAGCAATATTTTCACCAATATATCCCCTAGAGCAAGGGACATAAAGGAAAGAATAAACAAATTGGACTTCATCAAAGTAAGAAGCTTCTGCATGGCTTAAAGAAAACATCAACAAAATGAAAAGGGAACCAACTGTATGGGAAAATATATTTGGCAATGACACCTCAGGAAAAGGTTTGATCTCCAAAATATATAAAGAACTCACATGACGCTACTCCAGGAAGATAAACAAACCAATTAAAAAATGGGCAAAGGACCTGAACAGACACTTCTCCAACGATGACATACACAGGGCCCAGAGACATATGAAAAGATGCTCACCATCACTAGCCATCAGAGAGATGCAAATTTAAACCAAAATGGGATACCACTTCACACCAGTCATAATAGCCATCATAACCAAAGCAACAAACAACTAGTACTGGTGAGGATGTGGAGAAAAGAGAACCCTAGTGCACTGTTGGTCAGAATGCAGACTGGTGTAGCCACTGTGGAAAACAGTTTGGAATTTCCTCAAAAACTAAAAGTGGATCTGTCTTTTGACCCAGTAATTCCACTGCTG
Source organism: Mormoops blainvillei (assembly GCA_004026545.1). NCBI lineage: Eukaryota > Metazoa > Chordata > Mammalia > Chiroptera > Mormoopidae > Mormoops > Mormoops blainvillei. Next base: position 543,487 of record PVJD01000171.1, read on the forward strand.
GGATTATACCCTAAGAATCCTGAAACACCAATTCAAAAGAACTTATGTACCCCAATGCACATAGCTGCACAATTTACAATAGCCAAGAATTGGAAGCACCCCAAGTGGATCAAAAAACTGTGGTACATTTACACAATGGAATACTATGCAGCAGAAAGAAAGGGTGAGCTACTGCCCTTTGCAACAGCAGGGTTGGAACTGAAGAGTATTATGCTAAACGAAATAAGCTAGGCAGTGAAAGACAAATATCATATGATCTCACTTATAAGTGGAACCTCGTCAACAAAATAATCAAGCAAGCAAAATATAACCAGAGACATTGAAATAAAGAACAAACTGACAGTAACCAGAGGGGAGGAGAGAGGGGGATAACAGGGGAAATGGAGGGGAAGGGTCATCAAGGAACATGCATAAAGGACCCATCAACAAAGCCAAATGGGGGTAGGACTGAAGGTGGGAGATGGGGGGGGATAGGTCTGGGAAAAGTGGTGGTGGGCAAATGTTGACAAAAAAAAAAAAAGACAGGGGGAGGCTTAGAATAGTATAGGAAATTGAGAAGTCAAAGAACTGATATGTACAACCCACAAACATGAACTAAGAGGTGTGGGGATGATGGGATGGGGTGCAGGGAGGAGGGGATAAAGGGGAGAAAAAATGGGACAACTGTGATAGCATAATCAATAAAATATACCAATCCCCCCCCCAAAAAAACAAAACTCTGTGTAACAATAAAGTAAATGAATAAAATGCACTATATAGCCTTGTAAAAACAATTGTGTAATATTCTGTATTATTTATATGATTCTCCAATTTTAAAATCCTTTTATAATTATCGCATCTTTACTGATGTCTTTCACCTCTGAACTTTTACAGAAATTAAAATTTTGCACTGAATCATACAGTGCATGTGTTATTCTTTGCTGTTTGCTGTTGTCAACCACCTGTCCTTCTTTGAGGGTGAGGAACCAAACCTTTTAGTTTAGACTTCTACCATAGTGCACGTCATAAAATATGCAGCAGTGACTTGGCGCTCATGTGTCTATTGAACAATTAAAGTTGGCCAGGGGGCGGGGAAAGTGTGGAAGATAATGGCCAAAGTACTGTCTGAATGTTATCAGTCAGGAATTTACAAAATGCAAATAACACAGACTCAAACCAAACTTGTTTTGTACCTTCTTTCATTTGACAAAAGTTTATTGAGCATCTACTATGTATAGAAACTGCCCCAGATGTTTGGAATATATGTATCAGTGCATAAAATAGAGTAAGATTTCTCTGAGGAGCTTGCCTTGAAGCAGAGTGAGATAAATATCACACAATAAACATAATAAATAATTAGAAAATACAATGAAAGCTTATGGTGGGGGGAAGAAAAAAGAATAGTGTAAATGGTATTGGCGAGTTGGTGGGTAAAGCTTTAAGCTGGGGAGGCCTCATTGTGAAGGTGATCATTTGGTAAAGACATGAAATAGATGAAACAGATGCCGATCTAGGTGTGTTCTAGGCAGAGATGGCAGTCAGTGTAAAGGTCCTGGAGTATAATCATGACTTATATGCCAAGTTCAAGGCCAGTATGACTACAGCACAGGGAGAATAGTAGAGGAAGAGATCAGAGAAATAAGGTGTGTGTCAGGGGAAGGTTAGCAGGAGTATTGTTACATGGGTTTTTTAGGTAACAGGGAAAAAATGACATTTTAGCCAAGTGAAGTGGAAAGCCAGCTAATACAGGATTTCAAGCAGAGAAATGACAAGCTCTGACTTTCATTTTAAAAGATTTACTCTGGTTTTTGAGAGACCAATATCAAAGTAGGGAGATCAATTACCTGGCTATTGTAATAATACAGCTGAGGGGGGTATTGCTTGAAGCACAGTGGTAGTAGAGTGAAGCTATTTAGACTGTAAATATGCAATTTAGATCATAGATATATTTGCAAAGTAGAATCAAGAGAATTGTCCAATAGATTAGACCAGGCGTATGAGAAAAGTGAGGAAACAAGGACAACTTTAGGGGTTTTGGTTTGAGCCACTGAAAGGCCGCTGGTGCCATTTAACCAAGAAGGAAAAGGCTGTAGGCAGGACAATATTAGATAGCCAAAGAGATATTGAGTAAACAATGGGATACATAATTCTAAAATTTGGATGTGAGATCTGAGCGGGAGCATAATTATAGTTCTAAACCACAGTGGCCAACAGCAACCCAATCTTCAACTGCAAAGTAGTTCAAAGGTATTACGGCAACTTGGTGTCCACACTAATTTCTGTAAACTCAACAAGATTAATTTGATAAGGAGAGATAGATAGATAGTAAAACTGCTTTTAACACCTTCTGCTTATATTCTAAGTATCCATTAAATAGAAAAAATCCGCTTCTTACACTGGTTCCTGTTCCCCAACTTGGATTTTTTCCTCGAAACCGTGGGTATCAAAAAATGAAACATGACAGAATGGCCCTTCCCTCAAAATGAAAGATCTGGGTCCTATAAGACTAATTTGGATAAAAAACAGCAATCCATTTCTCTGTTACAGGTGTTCTTGAGCAATGGTCAGAAGTTTGCTTTCAAAATTATATTCTAGTATCTTATATGCACAGATGTCAGATTTTCTTGTAAGCCCACACATGTGTGTAACAAACATGTTCTTGGAAACAATGCCTTAAGTGCTACTTACAACTTAAGAGCTACATCAGTTTTTTATTCCAACTGAATCAGTTTACCAAAAGTAAAACATCATTGTCATTCACAATTATGGAAATAAAAGTTAGAGAAGTATTTTTCCAATAGTGGTGTTCTAAGATGTACATGTTCGCTTTACCAGCTCAGAGATGATGCTATAATTCAATTTAAGCCAATGTACAGCTCTAATAATTTTTAAGTACCTTTAGTCTCACAGAATTGCACAAATCCACAGATACCTGTATAAAATTCTCATTGCCAAAAGTTCCGATTATTTCTCTACAGCGCGGGAGGTTTGGAATCAAAGGAGTTTTTAAATAATTAAGGGTTGTAGAAAATGTTCCTAAATAACACACAGCAGACCAACAAAACTTTACTTTCATAGATGGCAAAATAAAAAACAGGAAACTGCTGCTACTTATTCATAAACTAACACAGAGGATCAAATGCTGGATTGGGAATATGCAAAAGCTGTTCATCCTGAAACTAACCTGATATTTTAAGAGGAACACCCTGAAAAACCTTCTCACATGCATGCTGCATCCAAGAGCTATGAAACTTCTCTACGTTTTAGTTTCCCCCTCTAGACATAAGAATAACATTTTCCCTGAAAGATAGTAGTAAAAACCAAAATTATGTTAAAAAACTTTGTAAAAAGTACTTATCTAAAATGCTGTGCAACTCCAATGTAAGAGTTATTTTATTAATTATAATAAAAATTTTATTTCCAAATATTAATTCTAATATTCAGAAGAAATAATATGCAACTGAATTCCTTTATCAAGAAGTCCTGATAAATGTCCCATCAATAATTCTATTAAATGTATATAACACAGTGGAACTTGATACATATATATACACACACATTTCTAAGTTGTTTCCTTTCAGCGATGTAAGAGCTGCTTTCTGACCAACTCACTGGCCTTCAACCACCTGATTTCGCAAAGCATATATTTATAGAAGACAAGGTACAAGAATTTCAAAATATATAACTTTACTGAGCTAACTTAGGTGCCGACAGGAAAATCTAAGACTATAATTATTCCAACAATAGCATCAGGTTACAAACTCTCCCAACCACATGGGGTCAAAAGCTCCCCCTAGAAAGGCAAGATTTGTCAGTGAACACTAGGCAACACAGCTCATAAACAATTCATTAGATTGACCTTCCCCTCCTACAGTAAGACAGATGTAAAATCAGGAATTTTCCCCATAAATCCTTCTCATTGCATTTAGAAAATAAACTTGGAAGCACACACACACATGTTGTGTTGAGTTTGTAGAGCTTGAGGAGTTGTAGTAGAGCATGTCACCTGCCTCTGATCAAAGGTACCACGAATTCAATGGCAGCCTCTTTTAATGCTAAGGACCGACATATGCATGTGCTAGGTACTGCCAGTGCCGACAGAGTTATGGGAAGTGCGGGTGGAATGTCGAGTATGTAAGATAGAGAACAGGCCTATAATTATTCACAAAACTTCAGGAAATAAACATTCACTTTCAAAAAATTGTTTTCAGCTGCACTAAAGCCAAGTGACAGGCAAATTACAGTTCAGGGAAGGAAAAGTTTCCATTTTCTAATTTGATGCATTTTGTTGCATCGTACTACATTATCCAGAGTCAAGGCTGCCACATCCTGTCATGCCTCAAACCACAGGCTGAAAGCTCCGCACAGCTGAAAGGGCTGTTTGTCCAGTCACACAGTGTGCTAAGTGTGCTGTGAGAAAAGTGTTTGGGGACCTGGGGCAATTCTTTTGGTTAACATTCCTAGGATTTCCACAAGTGCTTTTGGCTGTACATGCTGTGGCCGCGCATTCGGCATCTCCTTTGTGCCAAGCTGCACCATGTTTATGGAACCGCTGCTGGCCTTGCCTAGGAACAGCCCCAGACTCATATTCTCCCATGGCGTGGTTGGGAAAGGAGGGTGGGGAGACAGAAAGAAGACATGGTGGGAATAGAAACAGCAAATCTGGGGGGCTCACCAGCTAACCGGTAGCTGTCGGGAAAATAAATAAGGGGCTGATATCTGACAGTATAAGAGGGAAGAAAGGAAATTAAGTTTTTATTAAAAGAGATAACAGCAATGCTATCGGCCAGGCAGTTTCCTATTGCCTGCCGAGTCTAGTGATGAGGACTCCCAGTTCTGTAAATGATAGGCTGCCAGAAATGGCCTACAGACGCACAGCAAGAGGTCCAAGAAGCTTCATTCTACTGTGGCTCCTACCCTCATAAAACATGTAAGATGCTCTAACCGCTTAGACATGGGAAAATTAAAAATGCCATATATGTTGCTTAATTTGGGGCCTTGAGCTAGATTTCTTTACATTAAAATGTAGACTGTGATCACTTAGAAATGTGTATTCAGGAGAAAAATATTTAGTAACAGCTATTTTACATGCAAAAGAATGAAGCCAAAAGTCCTGGCTGAAATTGATGTTTATTATAAGAAATTCAAAGCAATATTCCCTGACTCCTTCTCATTTAAATCCTATGTTACTATTTATTATGGTTTTGAGCAACTTAAAAATCAAATCAAAAATTAAACATTAACTTCAAGTATTAAAAAAAGAACTGACAATCCCTCCTTTTAGATTAATCCACTTTCCTGTCAAAGTTTGCCACACACTCAATTGTTAAATTTTTCACCCCAAATGATACCCATGCCTTGAAAACCCTTTATCTTTTCTAAAAATTGTGAAGGCTCAAATAATTTAGGATAGGACAAAACAGGAAATACAGGAGAGAACTCGATCCAAATGAGGTAGGCCTCTTTATTAGCATAGGTCCCCGCTTCCTCCAATACGCTGAATGGGAAAAACCAAGAGCTCTCAGATAATGTTTCCTCGTACTACCCAGTTTTAGTATGACGAGTCCTGGGTTGCATTGAAAATTGATTTTTTTTTCCAAATAGGTTTTCCAATTCAGATATTATGAGCAGTGTTTGGCTGATGGTATGATTTGCAGTGGTGAATCCTTCAGTACTGGCAAAGTGGCAAGACTGGCAGACTTCAGCGCAGCTGGGTTACAAGTACAGACACTCCAATTTTCAACTTAATGGGTTATTTTGGTGTGGAAAGGGCCGAAGTTTCAGTAGAGAATAAGAAAATAATTGTCTGAGGCATGAAAACTGTGTAGAGTTCCTTTGGACTTTTAAAAAAATTGTTTTTACAGTACCAAAAAACAATACTATATGTTCTTTCAAAAATCTTTTATGATTTCTGAATTTATTTTCTGAATTCTAAGGAAAAAATGCAACTCAGATCACATTTAAATTGCATTTAAAATCTTTGGAGGGGAACAAAGCATGATAAAAGCAAACAAATTTAGTTACAACAGTTATAATTTATTGAAATAACATGCTTAAAATCAAGACTGTTCTGAATATATATATATATATATTTCAATATATTCAACAGGAAACCTATGGCCATGAATTATTAAAATCTCTGAATAAAGAGATGAATTATGGAAATATAAAACATTTCAATATGTCTCAATAAGGGTTCTGGTTAAGATGGCTCTGTAAGTTCACACTTAAACGTGTGTCATCTTTTCTAAAAACAGAGCAAGGGCAGATAAAAATCAGTTAGAAATAACTCAGCTCAAAAAACAATGTAAACATTTTCATATACTGGAAGTGGAAGAGAAATGCAAAGCCATAGTAGAATTAAAACTCAGTGCTTTCTGGGATCTGGGATAGGTTGACATTAAAATCCTTCTGCAAAGGTTTACAGGGCCTGAAAACCAGGTAAAAACCAGGTAAAAATTTCTTCAAACCCATCATGAAAAGAGACCAAAGGAATATGCTGTTGACAACCAAGAAAATCAAAGATTAAAACACTGATTTATTTCAAATAAAATTAATTTTCGGGAACATTTTGACAGAATTTAAACAAGGATACGTATAATACTCAGTTTATCTTTTTAAACATGACGGACAAATAAAAAAGTGGCTATGTGAAAAGCTTAATAGAAACCATGGGAATAAAAAACTTAAAACTCTCAATAAATTGTATAAATGCTGAAATAGTCACAAAGGTAGAACTAGTGAAATTTTAAGACGTGATGAATGCACTCAGAGCACATCACAGAGAGATAAATAAGATGAAGAGCAGTTAAGAGTCAGAGGATGATCTGAGAGGCTCTAATGTAGGTCCAAATTGATTTCTAAATAAAAGAAAGGGAGGGAATTACAGACGAACAATATTTGAAGATCAATAGCCGACACAGTCAATAATTGAAGAAATTCATGAATGTTCATACCGCAAATGCATTCTGAATACAAAAAAGAATGTATAAAAATAAATTCCACTTCTAGACAGGTACTGCAAAATTCAGAATATTAAAGAAAACAGAAAAATTTTAAACTACTAAATAGAAAAGAATGTTTATCTACTAGGAGTAATCCTTAAACTGGGAAAATTTTCATGCAGCAACAACCAAGAATAGAAAAGATTTAATAATATTCAACAATATCCTCAAAGTGCTGAGAAAACATAACTGGTAACCTAAAATTTTATATCCAGATAAGCTATTGCTTAAGAGTAACAAGAACAACAACAATAACAACATAAAACAGACACACGAAAGCAACAGAATTTCATTAAAAGACTAAAAAAAATGTTAGAAAGAAGAAAAATAAAGTAGAAAATTATTGGGTGAAAATATTACAAAGAAATGATTTAAAAATTGTATTAGTATTGTACTTAATAACAGTTAAAATGACCATTTGAAAATGTAAAATAATCTCAAATATAAAACTAAATTCTATTCAATAATAACATGTAAATTAGGAAATTTATCCATACAGAGTATAACTGTCTTTGGTAAAAGTCATAAGTACTTATATTTACGGAGGCTATGCTTTGAGTACTACATGTTTACGTCACCTCAGCACCTCTGTACTTACTCTTCTCCTTGTTTGGAAATATATCCCCTTAAATCTTCTCATGGCTTTTGTGTCTTATCTTCATTCGAGCCTCTGCTCAAATACTGCCTTTTCAGAAGTTTGACATCAGAGAGGAGGGGACAACTCTCTTTGAAATAGCCCCTCTTCTATTTGTCACCACATGATAGTCTGTAGTGACTGACTGATTGATTGATTATCTCTCCTCTTTGATTTAAGCCATAACAGACATTCAGCTGATCCTTGTTGAGTGAATGAATGGATGAATAAATGAAAGAAGAAATCTAAAATAAAGGTAATACTGACTTTTACAACCAAATATTTTCTGAAGTATTTATTACAATAGTAACATAGGCTAGCAGAGTATTAGGATAGCCTTTGTAAATGTTATTTTAAGTACTGTGGTATTGCCAAATATCTGGAAAAGCAAAGGGTCATGTTTACACAGCAAAGTCAAGCCGCATTCCATACATGGCCTCATATTGTCCTCATAAAAGTAAAACCAATGAAGAAATTTAGGAAGACCATACTAGTTGACTGAGCTACTGAGTAATAAAATCAACATATTTGACCCTAAATTCAATGCATTTTCTACCACTCCGATCTTTGTGCTCAAATGCCTCCAAAGTACCTGTTTTGTGGGACATATTTTGCTTAACTATTGGTCATACTTGATTTGACATCATCGCCACCTCCTTTCAATTTATCTGCATCACAGTGGAGAAACTGGGAACTATATTTCCCAGGATTCCCTTCCCTCCATGATTCCAAGTTACAATTTTCCAGTGAGTCACTTTCACCTGAAAATGAAGGGAGTGGGGGAGAGAATGGGTTTACTCCCTTGAAACACTAGGAGCCGGGTCTGTGGATAGACAGGAGAGTCACAGCGGGTCTCCAGGGGGCTCTTCAAGACATCAAGCTGAGGCCATCTTTTGATCTTTGCTTCCCCAGCTCTTTCAATGTGAGCCTCCACTTGGTGTGTTAAGGCCCTTTATGTCTAGGGTACATAGAATGGGCTCTGTTTTCCTGACCAAATACTGAATACATGAATTTTGCATGTGATATTTTATGCAAACCCCCCTTAGCCTTTTTACAAATGAAAAAACTGAGGCATAAAGAATTAGCTGCTCTAGATCACAATAAATGACGAGCAATTGATCCTTCAAGTGAGTGCTGATTCTGATTAAATTGGAGGAATGTTTAGGAAGGAACGCTGAGGCTAACTGGTTCAGTGAGAAACAAGGTCTAATCTCCTAGCAATAGCATTGACAACGCACAGGTACAGAAGCAGCAACGGGTGAATGTAGTTACCAGTCCTGTGTTAAAATAGCAAAAGAATAAAAATATGACAGCTCTGGTTGGCCTTCAGTGACCCAGGTTGGTACTCTAGAAAGTCACACTTTCATTGGGGAATGGTTTAGCTCTCTGCACAAATCAGGATTAAAGATGTAGTTTCATGTGTTATATATTGTAAATTAGCTATATCATTATGTTTTAAAGGTCCCCAATCATTTTTTTATTGCTCATTCAAGTACTATAAACCCTTAGTGGGTAAATAATCCACCTTCTAAAAGGTTTTTGTATTAGCATATTGTTTTCTGGGCATAGCCAGACAAAACACTGGCTTTTACTGAAAGCCCCTGGTCACTCAGGCAAATGTATCATTCATCCCGTGGTGCTGCGTAACCTTGCAGAGAAGCCAGCCTCATATGTAAGATCAATAATAACTGTAATGTACTCTGCTCTGTACAGGCAACATTCAGTACTTCCTTTAGGAAAGTCAAAGAATAGTGTTACTATTACCCAGCACCTTTATTCTTGTTTTACAAGCAATATGCAATTTAATTTGGATGTAACTCTCTGTTCTGTAATGTGTAGTTCTTCCAGAATGCCAATATGAAGGAAATGGCAAGTCAGAAGAGCCTAGTAACCATACATTTTAAACACAGGGCAGGCACTCATAGATCTACCCTGTGTCTGATCTTTGTTCTTGGTTCATCAGGCCACAGTTTATGTCAAATCATTTATCTTATTTTTATTTCAGGACTACAATGGATATGCTGTGTGGTTTAGCAGTTAGAGAAAATGATTAATAGGTCTCCTTAGTTTCTGATAAATGGTTGGGAATATAAAAAATGAAACAAAACAACCAACAAGCATAGATTGTATAACTAGTGATCCGGAAGTAGAACTGCAGTCATTCACTGATTTCTGGGAAAGAAGGCAAGAATTTGGTGAGAATATATCTGTAATTTCCCAATCAGGGCTCATTATTTCCAAGTCAATTTATACTCTTAATGTATTTTCTGATAATGTAGTAAATCAGTACCAAATTTTAAACAGACTATATCTTAGAGGTTTTTAAAACTGCTTTTTCTGTCTCTAATTTGAGGTTAATGCGCACTTAGGTTCAGCTCGGGTATGAGCTCTAGTATTAGCCATTCCCTTTGCACAAACAGAGGGTTTGGACCACAGTTTGTCAGGTGATTGTGATCTGCTTCTGTCCATTCAGGTGGCCATTGAATTGCCTGCCATCTGCACCATTAATCAAGTTGCCTACTTGGTTGTTAAGGGAACTGAAAACATCAGCTCTGTTATTTTTTTCAATCTGGCCTTTCTCATGTTTACCACTTTATTATGTTGGTTTCTTAATATCTTTGTTTTACACCCACTTTTCAACTCACAGTAGAAAAATACATCAGTGTATTAGTGTTATCATAGTTTCTGGTTTACATAAAAACCTGGCAATGCCTTTTAATCTGATCTTGATAAGCAGATTACTAAAATTTTCAAAATTAGAAATGTAGATGGTCCCCCCAAAATAGGTTTAGTTCAGTCACATGGGATATAGTGAAAACAGGATCACTTTTCTATTTACCAACCCAAATTACGTCCATGCATTTCCGCTATCATTGCCTACTCGATACTTAGTGGAAACGTTAAGCAAATGTTAATGATCAGTATAATATTCCTGAGGCCTTTGGCTCTGTCTTCAGAGTTAACATTAAGGAGAAAGCAGAGCAATTACCAAATGGATTTCATCCATGAAGACAAATACCTAGAAAAATTGGCTAAAGCAAAACCTTGTCCTCAATTTTAAAAATCTTTTCTTCAATCCTTTTCAAGCTCTTTTTGAAAATAGAAATTATTCCAGTAAATATTTTATGGATACTTAATTTGTTACAGGCCTGTGGATATTCAAAGTATAAAAACACCCTCAAAATTTTCTAGAAATGGGGAATGACAGTGAATTCAATCCCATACTGCCTCTCCAACCCCTATCCACTCATCAAATCTCAATTTGGTGCCCCAAAATATCAGAAGAAAACCAAATTGTAACTTTGAAAGGGTGGTACATCTATGAAAAATACCTGAAGCAAACTACATAAACTATGAAACACACTATGATGTCTTCAGTTAAGTGTAAAAACTGTGTATATTTTCAAAATAGGAAAATACATTCAGTTTATCACTACAACCTTAAGGAAGCCGGGTCACTATGTCATCTAAGTTATAAGTATTGTACCCCATCCCAAGCTATCCTCCCTGTATATTCTAGTAAAACAGCCTTGATAAAGACAAGAACAGGGTGTCATGGGTGCATACAGAGTAGCAACTAAGCAGCAACGAGACCATCTGAGACTCGTTGCTTTGGCAAAATGTCCTCTTCAACAACATCTGGTTCCTCTTTTTCGTGGTACAGAGACCAGAACTCTAAAAGGAGACAATGGCAAGAGATAAATTGTAGGCTTTCATTTACTAAATGTTTGCTCATCATATATTCATTCATTGGACATAGGTTCAATAAGTATTTCTTGCATGTCTATCATGTACCAGGCATGTGGCATTTACCAAGATCCCTTATGTGCCAGGTAATGTATCAGCATTAGCGATGTTCCTATGCCCTTTGGAAGAAAACTAAAAATCCTAGGGAAAATCTCAATCCATTCATTTCTCCCACCCACTGATGATTCAAAATCTTATATAACTTCTGTGTAGAAAAGCCACACACAAATCTGCTTGAGGTGAGTTTCCCAAAACTTCCATGGAGAAATACCTTCCCATTAGGAAAATTGCAAATAACAGAAATTAAACAAAATCTTTCTGGCTTATAAACCATTGTTAAAGAAATAAAAACACCCTAAGCCTAAAGCAAACCCTAGATGATGCCTAAAATAGAGATATTTCTGGCAAAGTATATTTAGAAGAAATCACAGAGGAGATAATTTTTTGATCACCTTTCTCTGTTTCTACAATGTTGAAAACTTAAAGGAGCAAAGATATCAGATAAAAAAAAAAGAAAAACTGTGAGTTATTTTGCTTAAATAAAAATGCAATTTTACCTGAAAGGACTCTCTTTTCTTTCAGTGTGAGGCAACAGTACTTTAATTTAGGAGGCTGTTAACTCCTGAAATAACATATATAAATCATATTAAAACCACCTTGGAATTTGTAGTGAGCAATGAAATAGATTCCCAAGACCTATAAAAGAGCCCAGCTAAGTGACTTATCTAAAATATACACCAGGTAACAAAGAAGAGAAGCCAGTCTTAATTAAAAGCAAATATTCAGTTTCCTTTTCCTAATTTTCTATATTTGTCTCTTCACTCAATTATAGTATCCAGGTAATTTTTTGATTATTTCCATTAAGGTTTCTTTTCTTTTTCAGACAGTGTTTGTCATGAATTAAAGTGTATATACAAAAAAAATGCTTAGTTCCATTCAAAAACCAAACCAACTTCCTGCTTATCAAATATTTGATAAAAATTTTGCCTGTGTAAAGTCTACAAAATAATATTTTGTATTATTACATTACAGCAATTATAATGCCCCAAATTAAAAACTTTAAATGGTTTGGAGCAACTGTTTTCATGTTTCATATAAAAGGAAACAGACTTAAGATTCAGAAATTAGTAGGCGCTTAGAACAATACATGTAAGAAAGAATTATTCCTTGTAATTCAAGGTCAATTACTATTGTGTTTTTTAAATTTAATTCATTTGAAGACATGTAAATAGCATATATTTTATGTTATACAGAGCAATCAAATATTATATAACCCTTGTAGCATCTGTTTACATCAAATGTTTGCTACTTATCACTAGCAATGATGACTTTGTCAATGGAGTAAAACAATTTTTAGAAATGGTCACTAAATTGACATAGCCACTGGATATCTGCTATTCATAATTTCGATGTCCTACATTATTATCAATATCTGTTGTGAACAAGAAGAATATGATGCCAGGAAAGACAGAACTGAACTATTCCAGCTATGGACATTGCAATAGCCGAAAGGGCATTTCCTGAATTTGCTCATTCCAGATCTGATCATGCTTCAGGATATTGGAACTCTACGAAAATGGGAAAAGTGGACTCGGCTGGTGTGGCTCAGTCGACTGAGAGCTGGCCTGTGAACCAAAGGGTCACTGGCTCGATTTCTAGTCAGAGCACATGCCAGGGTTGCTGGCCAGGTCCCTGGTAGAGGGCGTGCGAGAGGCAACCGCACATTGATGTTTCTCTCCCCCTCTTTCTTCCTCCCTTCCCCTCTCTCTAAGAATAAATAAAATCTTTTTTAAAAATGTAAAAAATGAGAACGAAAGAATTGGGCAATTCCTCTAACAGCCTGCATTTTTAAAAGAAAAGGTCAAGATTCAAGATCTATTGGCGAGGTGCTTTTGCTCCTCTGCAATTTTTTAAATGTAGGCCATGGGTTTTTGACAGCAGCTCAACCTAAGTTTATATCCAAGTGACTTGTTTTTTTATTTGCCAAGAAGAACCAGACTTGGCAGGAAGCTCTGACATCTAAATGTTAGCTCGTAAGCAGTACCAAATGTGTCTTTCAAGAACTGTGGTCACTCTGAAGAGGTTCTTATGGGGGAAAATAACAACTTTTGACTTGGGATCTGACAAAAAAAAAAAACACCCTAAAAAAAGAGAGAGTTAATTTAGTTGATTTAAAGATTTTTTAAAGTTGAAAGAATTTTTCTTTAATTCAAAAAATTTTTATATTCGTTAATACTCTTTCTCTACAAAATGTTGATATGGGAAAGAAAGGATACTTTCCAAAGTATTTCTACACAGAAAAAACACGCTGATGATTTAGGTGATCAAGTAATAATTTTGAGATTTAAGAACCATAAGATTAAACTTGAAAGCTGGGGACAAAGTTTAGTTTTGCTTTGCAGGATTTTTATGAAGATTATTTGAGGATTATCAAGTAAGACACATGTTATTTTGTCTTCACAACTAGAGGGACTTAAAAAAGAGTGTCAATGAAAACACTAAAGGTTTTCACTAAATAAATATTCAGTAACATTTGAATATAAATTTCATGCTATATATATATTTATGGCTTAAATCTCCCATTTTGCTAATTCCAAGAATTTGTACATGATAAGGGTCCACTGTAGACAGGATGGGTGTTGAAATACCTCTTTCCCTAGGAGAGTCTGCTTACATAAGTGCTTCCTGGTTTTACTGAGCTTATTAGCTCATCTGAAAAGTAGATAATCTTTTTCTGAGAGGAGCTAAAGGTGACTTTGGCTCCTGGTCTGCCTGAGAGCATCTTCTATAAAGCAAAACATGTCCTTGGTGCAGGGGCTGAGGAGCCTATAGTCCTATCCATGTTAGATAGCATTGCTGTTATAAGAATGGGATCACTGACCATTGTAAACAACACTGCAATGAACACAGGGGTGCTTACATTCTTTTGAATTAGTGTTTTGGGTTTCTTTGGAATTAGAAGTGGAATTGCTGGGTCATGAGGCAGACCCATCTTTATTTGTTTGAGCAAACTCCATACTGTTGCCACAGCGGCTTCACCAATCTGCCTTCCCACCAACAGTGCACAAGAGTTCCCCTTTCTCCACATCCTCATCAACACTTGTTTGTTGATTTATTGATGATAGCCATTCTGACAAGTGTGAGCTGATATCTCTTGTGGTTTTAATTTGCATCTCTCTGATGATTAGTGACGTTGAGCATCTTTTCATATGTCTATTAGCCGCCTGTATGGTCCCTTTGGAGAAGGGTCTATGCTCATTTTTTAATTGGAGTGATATTTTTGGTATTGAATTTTCTAAGTTCTTTATAAATTTTGAAGGGATATTATTAACCCGTTATCAGATGTATCATTGGCAAATATGTTTTCCCATTCAGTGGGTTGTCTTTTCATTTTGTTGAAGGTCTTCTTTGCTGTGCAAAAACTTTTTAGTTTGATGTAGTCCCATTGGTTTCCCTTGCCTGAGGAGATATATCAGAAAAAAATATTGCTACAAGCAATGTCTGAGATTTTAATGCCTATGCTTTCTTCTAGGGTTTCTATGGGTTTGTGTCTAATATTCAAGTATTTAATCCATTTTGAATTTATTCTTGTGTAAGGTATAAGAAGGTGTTCTAAAAGCCATTTTCATTTTTCTGCACATATCTGTCCAATTTTCCCAACACCATATTTTGAGTAAACTATCTTTAGCCCAATGTGTATGCTTGCTTCCTCTGTCAAATATTATTTGACTGTAAAGGCATGAGTTTATTTCTGGGCTCTATATTCTGTTCCATTGATCTAGGTGCCTGTTTTTATGCGATTTTGATTACTGTGGCCTTATACTATAGTTTGATATTAAGTAGTGTGATTCCTTCAACTTTGTTCTTCTTTCTCAAGATTGCTGTCAAAGCAACCTAAGTGTCCATTGGTAGATGACCATGGGATATTGACACAGTGGAATGTTACTCGGCCATAAAAAAGAAAAAAAATTGCCCTTCTCAACTGTAAGAATAGACCTGGAGAACACTGTGCTAAGTAAAATAAGCCAGTCAGAGAAAGATAAATATCATATAATTTCATTCATATGTTTAATCTAATGAACAAACTGAACTAACAAGAAAATAGAGACAGAATCATAGATAGTGAACAGGCTGACAACTCTGGGTGGGAGAGTTGGAGGATGAAGGGATTAAGCAAAAAAGGAAAAGGACTCATGGACATGGACAACAGTATATTGATTGTGGGGGATGGTGTGGAGGTAAAGAGGGTATAAGAGGGATGAATGGTAATGGAAAAAATACAGTAAAAAAGAATGGAATCTTTGAAAGAATAAAAGATGGCAGCAACCACAAATAAGTCTTTAAAAAAGTAATTTACTGGTTATTGTAAATAACATTGTAATGAACATAGGGGTATGTATATTCTTTTGAATTAGTGTTTCAGGTTTCTCCCCAGAATTGGATCTCTTTGAATTTTTATAAACCAATAACTAAATATCAGAAAGAGAAACTAAAAAGTAATCCCATTTATAAGTGCATCCAAAAAAAGTAATAAGGTACCTAGGAGATAAAAACCTGTACTTAGAAAATTATAAGACTCTGAAGAGAAGAAAATAAAGAAGAAGTAAATAAGTGGAAGCATATACCATGTTCATGGATAGGAAGAATTAACATCATTAAAATATGCATATTACCCAAAGCAATTTATGGAGTCAATACAATTCTTATCAAGATATCAATGGCATATTTCACAGAACTAGAACAAATAATCCAAAAATTTATATGGAACAATAAAAGACGTCAAATATTCTCAGAAATCTTGAGTAAGAAGAACACAGCTGGAGGTATCATACTACCTGATATCAACTATACTACAAATACATAGTAAACCAAATAGCATAGCACTGAAATCAAAACAGACATATAGATCAATAGAACAGAATAGAAAACCCCCAAATAAACCTAACCCTATATGGTCAATTAATATTTTACAAAGGAGGCAAGAATATACAATGGGGTAAAGACAGTCTATTCAATAAATGGTGTTGTGAAACTTGAACAGATAAGTGCAAAAAATAAATAAATAGGCTACCCTCTTATACCATACACAAGAATAAACTCAAAATGGATTAAAGGCTTAAATGTAAGACTTGAAACCATAAAAATTTAAATAGAAAACATAAGCAGTAAAATCTCAGACATTTCTCATAGCAATGTTTTTTCTGATATATCTCTTTGGTCAAGAAAAACAATAATAAATAAACAAATGAACCCTGCCTGGTGTGGTTCAGTTGGTTGGGCATCACCCCACAAAGTGAAAGGTTGCTGGTTTGATTCCTGGTCAGGGCACATGCCTGGGTTGCAGGTTTGGTACCCTGCAGGGGTGTGCATAAGAAGGCAACTGGTCAAAGTTTCTTTCCCACAATGATGTTTCTCTCCTTCTCTTTCTTCCTCCCTTCCCTTCTCTCTAAAAAATAAATAAATAAATTCTTTAAAAAATAAATAAACAAATGGGACTACATCAAACTAAAAAGTTTTTGCACAGCAAAGAAGACCTTCAACAAAATGAAAAGACAACCCACTGAATGGGAAAACATATTTGCCAATGATACATCTGATAACGGGTTAATAATATCCCTTCAAAATTTATAAAGAACTTAGAAAATTCAATACCAAAAATATCACTCCAATTAAAAAATGAGCATAGACCCTTCTCCAAAGGGACCATACAGGCGGCTAATAGACATATGAAAAGATGCTCAACGTCACTAATCATCAGAGAGATGCAAATTAAAACCACAAGAGATATCAGCTCACACTTGTCAGAATGGCTATCATCAATAAATCAACAAACAAGTGTCGGTGTCCCTTTAAAATTTATAAAGAACTTAGAAAACTCAATACCAAAAATATCACTGCAATTAAAAAATGGGCAAAGGACCTGCATAGACACTTCTTCAAAGAGACCATACAGATGGCCAATAGACCTGAAAAGATGCTCAACGTCACTAATCATCAGAGAGACGCAAATTAAAACCACAATGAGACATCACCTCACACCTGTCAGAGTAGCTATCATCAACAAACAAGTGTCGGTGAGAATGCGAAGAAAGGCAAACTCTTGTGCACTGTGGGTGGGAAAGCAGACTGGTGCAGCCACTGTGAAAAGCAGTATGGAGTTCCCTCAAAAAACTGAAAGTGGAACTACCTTATGTCAGCAGTTCCACTTCTGAGAATATATTCAAAGAGACCCAAAAGACTAACTCAAAAGAATATATGCAATAGGGGGATAAATAGTCATGGAAAAAATATAGGAAAATGTAATGTAAAACAAAAGAATATATGCACCTGTAAGTTCATTGCAGCATTATTTACAATAGCCAAGATTCAGAAGCAGCCCAAGTGCCTATAATCTAGATGAGTGGATAAAAAAGCAGTGGTATATTTACATATTATAACACAACTTGCTAACAAAGAAGGAAATCTTTCGTGACAGCGTGGATGTACCTGGAGAGTATTATGCCAAGTGAAGTAAGTCAGTCAGAGAAAGATCAATACCATATGGTTTCACTTACATGAGGAACCTAATGAACAAAATAACAAACAAAATAGAAACAGAATCATAGATACAGCTGTCAGAAGGGTAGTGGGGGGTGGGAGCCTGGGTAAAAAAGATGAAGGGGTTAAGCAAAAAAACCCCAAAACAAACAAACAAAAACTCAGACACATACCATTATGGTGGTTACCAGAGGGAAAAGGTAGGGGTAGACAGAAGAGGGTAAAAGGGGGTAAATGGTAATAGATGGAGACTTGACTTTGGGTGCTGAAAACACAACATAGTTACAGAAAATGTATTATAGAATTGTACAATTAAAGCCTATATAATTTTATTAACCAAAGCCACCCCAATAAATTCAATAAAATTTTTTTGAAAAGCTTAGATTCAGCAAGGAGCTTGGTTGTAATGATGAAAAGTCACAGGTTAAACAAAAATAAGCAATTGAAAAGAGAATCAGAAGTCCAGAAAAGAGCAAATAGGAAAGTTGTACATGAAGAAATGTGAGAAAAAAATCATAACATAAAAATTGAGGAATTGGATCATAATGATTTAAAAAAAAATTAAAGGCTGCATGCTGAGACAAAGTCAACACCTTACCTGTCATGTAACACATTCTACAATGTTGGCCAATGTCAACGAACACTACGGAGAACGGCAGGGAAATGCCTGTCCCTGAGATGAGGGTGGGGTCACATGAGCACCTGACTTTCAAAAGCATAAATGCCAATGGCTTTTAGAGCCATATGGCGACAGGTACAGGGATGGGAATATCAGTGTATTATTCTTGTAAACATGGCATGGGATCATACACAAGGGAATGAAAAGGAAGGCTTGATTGGAAAACTTACAAGAATGGCTATATATACTTTGTGATTGCAGAAACATTTATATATGCAAAAACATGGAATATGATTGCATCGATGGGGAGGATTAAACACCAAAATAGGACACAAAGAATTAAATCAAGAAGAAGAAGGAAAATGTTGAGTTTCTTCAATTGTTTGGAAAGTGGAATCTATGATGGAATTTGGTTCTTATGACAGAAATGTTTCTTTGGTGTTGGAAAAAGTATTGTCATATATGTCTTTAGAAATCCTTTTCTTCTCATAATACAAATCTTGTGGCAAAAAGTAATTTCTTCTAAAAAATTATTTAATTCTTAAAACTCTTTTTAAAAAATAACCACAAATGAAGGTTTCCAGATTGATGATATCCTGCTCTAGCTAATGGAAGAACCATGTTCCAGAAATCAACCAAGAATTCCACTTAAAATAAGTACTTGGATTTTACTACAAACTACAAAAAGAAAACTTCTTAAAACAAATTAAAATCTTGGCCTATTTTGATAATGAAAAGAAGGCATTTTTATTAATTAAATCAATTTAATTTTGAATTCTCAAAACTGTAAGAACTTAAAAATATATTTATTTCTAATTATAAAAAAATATGTTAACTATAGGTAAGTTAGAATATGTACTTTTTTGTATATTTGTATACATTGGGTTGGCCAAAAAGTTTGTTTTCCATTAGATGGCTCTATTAGTGCTTAGTTGTCTAACTTCATTCTAAATAATTTTGTTAGATTGTATCGTGACAGTTGTCATATCGTGTGCATTAAAAAATCTTATCAAAATTGGTGAATTTTTGTGTAGCCATTTTAATATTGAGGATGGAAGAAAATAAGTGACATTTTGGCATATTATGCTTTATTATTTCAAGAGAGGTAAAAATGCAACTGAAGTGCAAAAAAAATTTCTGCAGTATATGGAGGAGGTGCTGTCACTGATCAAATGTGTCAAAAGTGGTTTGTGAAGTTTCGTGCTGGAGATTTCTCAATGGATGAAGCTCTACCATCAGGTAGACCAGTTAAAGTTGATAGTGATCAAATTGAGATATTGAGAACAAACAACATTATACTATGCAGGAGGTAGCCGGCATACTCAAAATAAAAAAATCAATACAGTTATTGGTGAAAATAAACAATGTGTCATTTACTTTATGGGCAAAAAACACACATGAACTTTTTGGCAAGTCCAGTATTTAATACAACTTGTGTATGTGTTTAACATAAAAACTTATACTGCATTTTTATATTTTTTAAGCTGTCATATTTTGAGCAATATCCCACATCTAAAACAATTTTTTCAAAAGCACAATTTGATATTGCAGGGTGCAGCGGACAGATTCTAAGGGTAGTCAGCATTACCCGCCTCCAGATGCTCACACTCTGTGTGCCGTTAGAGTTTGTGTGGAACCCGAGACTTGCTCCTACTCAAGAGCCTATAACAAAATTAACAGGGTGTTCGGGGTTACGTGTATGTGAATGTTATGTTATATAAGACAGCAGCACCCATCCTTCAGGAGTCTGTCTCCCTGTTGGTTTTATGGAGGTGAATGACCGTGTTGAGAGCACCAAGCGGTGGCCACTAGTTGCTGAGGACTGAATTCTGGTGGCAACCAGCAAGAGACTAAGGCGCTCAGCCCTACAGCTGCCATTCTGCCAACAACCTGTGTGTTTGGAAGCAGGTTCTTGTCCAGCCAAGCCTCAGAGGACACTGTAGATCCTGTTGACATTCGACTTCAGCCTTGTGATACCCTTAGCAAAAGACCCAGGGTTTCAGTACTGATGAAAATATAACTACAAGCACAGCGTACTAAATAGGGCCATGGGATTGTCTAGGGGTTATCAACTTTGATAATGCCTAGGCATGCCAGATGAAAGTTTGCTGAATGAGTTGGGAATATCCGAGTACACAATTATTCATGCTCAGTAGGCTCCCTAGCAACTTATTATCCAAAGAAAACGAGTATATTTTTAAAAGCATTCCACGTGAGATTCAGTTTAACAGGGAACAAGGTTGTTTTTTTGTGTTTGTTTTTTTTTTTTGGCTGTTGTTTTTTTGATTTTTCCTGTAGGCTCATAGGCTTAATTTGACCTGACCGATCATATCATATTTCTCTTTTTAGGCTTACACTTTTACTTTAAAGACCTGGAAAACTTATAAAACTTTTTTGGGAATCCCATCCTATAAAATTAATTTCTAATCCTATATAACAGTTATATAAAACCTGGCTCTGAATGCTATATGCTTATGAATATTTGTAATACAGATCATCAGTAGTAACGTTGGTTTAGATTTCTGGTCAGAGAAGTCTAGGTGTGGACTGCAATTACTGATGCAAGCGAAGATCCAGGTCAGCACTGTCTTATAGAAAAGTCTGAATTACTTAAAAGACCATGATTTACTTGTGGGACTTCCAGCCAAGTCTTTTCAACTATTCAAAATGAGGGCTAAGTTATTCACAGCCTGCCAGGGTCGGGGGTGGGGGTGGGGGTGGGGGGTGATGGGCAATTAATGACTAGGGAGGCCCAGGTGAGGGCAGGTGAGAGGTACCTGAAGAATCCAGTTTCATCTAATGCAGGCAGTTAGTGTCAGCAAATCTTGGATTTCTGAAGACAAAGCTGTGAGATTCAGATTTTCAGTGAGCTTTTCTTGTTTTTAAATGTATTTTAAGTCTAATAAAACAGGTCTACAGCTGGATTCAACTAACACTTCCAGTCTTACTTTTTACTTCTTATATATGGCCACAATTGCACACCTATTTAACAACTGGGGGTGGAGGGGGGACATAAGTGGAACTGGGAATTAACAGGAACGAGCTTATGGAAAAGGACTGTTAGGCACAGAATCAGTAAATCAGCATATGTACTTTCCATAGGCCTAAAGTACTTTCCCTACAAGATGGGAACATCACGGAAGGAGTTTGCCCTGAAATTCACAAGCCATTGAAATCTGAGAACATGAGCTTGTGAAGACTTTCATGAACGCATTTTTTGGTGGAACAAATGCCATAAGTAAATATGCACAAATTAATTATTCAATAGGAAGAAATGAAAGTAACAAATAATATCAAAAAGTTTCTGTTGGTGACATATCTAGTTGTCATGAATGTAGGCAAACAATTAGCAGACTTTCAGTTCTGCTTTCCAAATACACCGTGTTTGATCATTGAACTAGATAGTGCTCTATTTGGCAAAGCTCACACTGCATCTTGAATTTCAAAAGCACTGAAGTAACCTTATGAGCCAGCTTTCTTGAAAGAGTTTCCCCATAGCGGACATAAAATATGCAAAGTATTCTATGAAAATATGTTCTCAGAACTACATGATACCATATCCAGCCAAACTAAACTCTTCTCATATAAGCAGGTCAGGTTGCACTGTTCTTTTAATTTTAGCAGAAGCCTTGTTTTTTATAATTAGCTATGTCAACAGCTTAGTAAATTTCACATCTTCCTTTTAACTAGCCTGGGAAACCAGACAATTGCTTATGCAGGTGGAAACATAGGGCAGAACATTCACAGGAGGCTTTTTCCCCCAAATCAAGTTTCATCTACAGGCAGGTCAAACACTCCATCTCATTGATGATTTATTCCACTTAGAGCAGAGTGTGGGGAGTTTTAGCAAAGGTCTTGAGATTCACACAGAATAGGACAAAGAAAACACACACAAGGACTTGAAGCGAGAAAACCCACTGCCTTCCAAGAATAGGAGACAAGGGGAGTCTGGAGGAATGTGTAAGTGGGCTTGACACATGGGTCAGAAGCTAAACAGGTAGGAGAGACAGAGAGCAGGGCATGAAACCAAACTGGCTAAAAGGAGCCCCAGTAAGAGACAACAGACAAGAGGACAGGAGCCTTCTGA
The DNA here is from genome assembly GCA_004026545.1 of Mormoops blainvillei. Lineage (NCBI taxonomy): Eukaryota > Metazoa > Chordata > Mammalia > Chiroptera > Mormoopidae > Mormoops > Mormoops blainvillei. The sequence continues at coordinate 566,094 of PVJD01000171.1, forward strand.
AGTGCTGACTGAGCAGTCATAGAACGGATTTGATGGATGCCATCAAACAGGCTAGATATTTGTGCCCTACATGTTCCCTTTAGTCCTTTATCTCTTCGTAGCAAAACTTCTCTTCATTTGTTTTGAAATATCCGAATAATTGCCTCAACTCTAATGTCACTCATTCTAATTACTCCTGAATTACCAATCAACTAATCAACAGTTCCCAGTCTTAGGAAGATAGAATCAATGGCATTTTGGTACTCTAGGGAGAGAATTTTGTTGTTAGGACTTTGTGGTTTTTGAGGTAGTTACCACTCAGTATCCTAGAATGTCCTGCCCTCTTGCCAAATTTTTATGTATTAAAGGATAGAAGTTAAATGAAAGATGCACTGTCTACAAAGTCATTTCTGAGTTTAGATTTTAGGACAAACTAAAGTCCAAAAACACATCCTGGGAGGCCATATGCATTCTTTCTAAGTCAGGACACCTAGTGACAAATGAATATGGATATTTTAAAGTGATCTATATCCCATAACCTGGTTAAATAAATGTTTTTTTGAACATGTCTTTTAAAGATACAATTTTTAACTTAATTCATTGAATTTCATATGTTTCGAATTCCTAATTTCAGAGGAAATTACGGTAGTTACTGAGTTAAATTCATCTTCCAAGATTTCTATTTTAACAATTGATAGTATATATTTTTAAAGGGGATCCAAAGTGCCCTGGCCAGGTGGCTCAGTTGGTTGGAGCATTGTCCCATATACTAAAAGGTCACGAGTTTAATTCCCAGTCAGGATTCATGCCTAAGGTTGGGTTCAATCCCCTGTTGGGGTGTGTATGGGAGGCAACCAATCAATGTTTCTCTTTCACATCGATGTTTTGTGCTCTCCCCCTTCCTCTCCCTCTAAAATTAATAAACATGCCTTCGAGTGAAGATTTTTAAAAAAGGAGTAAGGGAGACCAAAATCTACATTAATCCCAGAGTCCAGAAGATACTATTTCTCACAAAGCAAAAATATTGAGATTAGATTGATTAGATAGCGCTATATATTGTGTGTTCAGGTAAAAGTTAACCTACCAACACCTTCTTCTTGGGGAAGAAATGCTTGCTGCTGAATAGACCCTCAAAATGACCCTAATCATCCCATCCACTTCGGAGTAAAGAGAAATAGAGATGAAGGAGGATGCGTATAGCCAGGCCTGTGGGTTATTTATATAACTCAGCTATTTAGATTGTCCAAATTACTCTGCAAATTCTCAACAAAGAAGAAAACTGTTCTAAATTAGGCCCAGAATTAAGATTTTTGCAAACTGAAGATAAACTAAAGTAAGGGTCTTAAACACATTTAAATGTTCCTATAATTTGAACAACTCAATGTTTAGAAATACAATCAGTATATGCCCTCGCTGGTATGGCTCTGCTGGTTGAAGCATGGTCCTGTACATCAAAAAGTTGGAGGTTCGATTCCCAGTCAGGGCACATACCTAAGTTGCAGGTTCTAACCCCAGTTGGGGAACATATGGGAGGCAATCAAAGTTTCTCTCTCACAAGGATATTTCTTGCTCTCTCTCTCAACTCCTCTCTCTCTAAAGTTAATAAACATATTAAAAACAGTTTAAATAAAAAAGAAATAATCAGTATACAAAAATTATGTTAAAAGATGTTCATAAATAATGGTTTTTAAAAATTAAGTGTAAAAACTATTTAATTTCCCCAAAATAATGGGGGTAGATGATTCAATTAAATTTTCCTGAGTATTTAAAGAACATGAAAATTACAATATATTATTTGGGAAAGAAGGCAGGACTTTTAGAAGGATTATTTATATATATATACATTATACATATATATATATAGAAACATTATATATATATGAGAAAACTTCATTTTGCTATATTGTAAGGTTTTCCATAATAGACACATTACGAAAAATTTTTTTTTCCTAACAAAGAAAATTAAGATGAAGATAAAATGATGCTTAAAAAAAATACTTCCTAGGGATTAAGAAAGTTGCCTGGCAGAACTGGGCACTCTCCTCCTCCCCGTGCCCCCATCACCACTTATCCTCACTGACACCACCGCTGCCTCCTCCTCCTTCTTCTTTGTTCAAAGGTTAATACACTTTGGATGTTTCCAGTTGAAATTCTGGCTCCTTGCTGTCCATCATCTGACAATAAACCCTTTGTGTTCTTAGGTTACAGATTTAGTTTCTTTAAATGTATTATATTATCATTCTTGGAATTAAAATTAGAATCATTACACAAGAATAGCCCTGGATTCCTGAAGAGAAGGGTATGATACACTTGCAAATATTAGTAGATTGCTTTGAACTCCTGTCCAAATCTCCACAAACAGTTTGAGCTGCTAATCTTCTGTTTCTTTAATCTTTAATATCAACTTTTTTTGTACTGGCCCCATATTTGAGTAAATCTCTGATTTTCTGTGAATTAAAAAATATTATTATTTGGCAGGATTTTTACTGACTGCTTGTTTACTTTGGAGTCACAAATTTATAAATTTTCAAGTCTCCATATATTTTAGCTGTAATTTTGATAGCATTTGATTAAGTCCAATAAACTCCTTTTCCCTGTTTTCTCTTATTTTTTCTATCAAAATCAACTTTATCTAATTAATGCTCCTATCTTTTTTATAGTTTATGTGAAATTTTACTCCAATTTAAATAAAAATTAATCATTCTTTTTCCTTTGGAATTTCTTTCATTTGATATTTCCTTATTCCACTTAGCCCCTTTTCCTGTCTTTTGACTAGTTTACTATTTTCTTGTCTCTTTCCCACAAAAGCTCAGAAGCTCTGATTAGTTGTTTTGTACCCCATCATTCTTTTCTTTATAAAGCAATGTTTTAAAAACAATCATCAACCATAGAACAAAGAGGCCATGCAGGCATGTACATGTTCATCCATCTTTATAAAGAACTGCAGTTGACTCCTATGGATCAAAGACTTCTTCCAACACACATTCTATACTTTCTTTTCCATTTGAACTTCACTAACCTTGTCGGAGAAGTGGATTCTATTAACTATGCAGAGATAGAGGTAACATTTGACCCGTATCTTAATGGAAAGCAAAAGTTTGAAGAAGCAGAGAATAGAGGAAAACACACTCATGGACTATAATGAAGCAAGGCAGTTTAAAAGTGTGGATTTGATTAGTGGAAGGTAATGTTTAAAAAGTGTGCAGTGTCAGTGGGAATGCAGATTGGTGCAGCCACCATGGAAAGCAGTATGGAGGTACCTCAAAAAATTAAAAATGGATCTGCCTTTTGACCAGTGATCCCACCTCTTGGAATATACCAAAAGGAACCCAAAACACTAATTCGACAGAACATAAACACCCCTGTGTTCACTGCAGCATTATTTACAGTGGCCAAGATATGGAAGCAGCCCAAGTGTCCATTAGAAGATGTGTGGATAAAACAACTATGAAACATTTACACAATGGAATACTACTCAGCTGCAAAAAAAGAACTAAATTTTACTCTTTGCTGCAACATGGATGGACCTGGAGAATATTATGCTAAGTGAAATAACCCAGTCAGAGAAAGACAAATACCAAATGATTTCACTCATATGTGGAATCTAATGAACAAACTGAACTAACAAACAAATTAGAAACAGACTCGTAGATAGAGGGCAGAATGACAGCTAAGGGAGGGGGGCAGTTAGGGGGTGGAGGGATTGAGCCTAAAGGAGAAAGGACTCATGGACGTGGACAACGAGGAGTGTGGTCCACGGAGTGTGGTAAAGGAGTGTGGTTTTGGGAGATACGGGTTTTAAGAGGATTAATGGTACTACAAAAATATAAAATATAAAAAACATGCCACCGAACCTTTCCTTGAAGATTCATAAACTTCAAGATAAATAGTTTTATATTAATATTATAGAAAATCTAAAGAGAAAGCGTTGGGAGTACAGGGCTATAGCCTTCGGTGTGCTTTCTTACACCGGTAATTAGTACTGTAAGTTTGGAGTTGAGCATACTAAAGAGCCAGAACCAATTTTAGGTATACATTTAACTGTTAAAGATTATATTTGTATATCCTCTGAAAATGACACTAACAAATAGGGCTAAACTCTATTTGCTTTTTTAAATATATATACATATACACACATATATATGTATTAATACACATGTATATGTGTGTGTGTGTGTATATATATATATATATATATTTTTTTTTCCCTTTAGAGAGAGGAGAAGGGAGGAAGAAAGAGATGGAGAGAAACATTGATGTGAGAGGGAAACATCAATTACTTGCCTCTAGTACATGCCCTGACCAGGGACCAAACCCACAACCCAGGCATGTGCCCTGATCAGGAATCAGATTGGCGACCTTTCACTTCATGGAATGATGCCCAAACAACTGAGCTGCACCGATGAGGGTAGAATGTGCTTTAAAGCCTTGCTGGGTAAAGAAGAATAATGTAAAGGGATATCTCCCTGTCACCCTTCTGTTTGGTGTCACTCTTTAGATTGTTGATTATTACAGAGTAAACTAAATTAAATTTAGCCTCATTCCTTGAATACCTCTCTAAAATATTATCTCCTTAATGAGTAGATAGGCCCCTAAAATATGTACCATATTAAGCAAATATCTAGTAGGTTTCCCTGACCGATATAACCAGATTATGGCTTAGAGAACAATTTATTGGGAAATTTTCTGTATTCTCAGAGACTGAAGTATATAATGAAAACTGCATCCATACTGTAACAAGATGTCCAATTGGATGTTGTCTGTTATATTTTAATTGGGAATAAGGCCCAAATGTGAGGGAAAAGATGCTAGTCATCCCACCATCTAAGTTGGAGAGACATCAGTAAGAGCCCAGCAGTTAGGACATGTATCTCTCCGTGGGGCTTACTGAGACAGGTGTAGTCACACTACCAGCATGACTGCATCCATCCACACCACAATTTATGTAAGAAAGAGAGTGTGGCTGGATTTTGAATTTAATACTTTCTCTATGAAACAGGTGTATGTGGAGGGTGGGCCAAAGAATCACTCACTGCTGAAAGAAGGTAAGACTGGCACCTCATTCCATAAGTGAGTGCTCACTGAGCTACAGAACTCACAGGCCTGCCCTTGGGCGGACAGCAGAGTGAAGTGTGATGACAACATTCTTGAGAAAGGTGTCTGGAAGTCTTAGTTTCTAGCATGTCAGTTTAAGTAACTACGAGGCTCCCAGCCCCATGGGAAAAGGAGAGAGAGGCACGAAATGCATACCAATCATTTTGGAGAAGTACTGACTACAGAACATGGTCCAAGCATTTCTAGATATGAAGTCTGCTGGAGTAGCTCCATGTATCAGCGTTTGAAAGAATCATAATATCATCAGGAGCCCGGAAAAAAGGCGGGGACCTCTTGGTTTCTACTGACCTCTAAAGAACACAGAAAGAAACCCAAGCACTTCCTATGGCTCCAACCTTCGGAAAGTTTAGGATGACAAATGGCAGGAAACTGTATAGAATATGTGTGTTTACTGGGCTAAGCAAAGGGACACTCAACTCAGGAAACAGACTGTAGCCTGTACTGACTGGCTTTGACAGAGACAATGGAGGTAGCACCCTGCCCCTTTGAAGGGAGGATGGTTCTTCAGGGACAGAGGAGGCTAGGGAGAAGGATATTGTTCCATGAAACAAGGGGGATTACAAACCGACCATAGTCTCCAGTAGGAAAGAGAACCAGAAAGAACTAGAGAAAGCCAGAGACACTGTTCAGAACTGACATGCCACCGCCTCCTAATCAGGGTCTTCTGTTCGTCACTGATGGTGTACAAGAAGATAGCCCCAGAGAGGTAGAGTCTAAAGGGAGGAGAGAAGGGGGATGTACTAGAGAAAGTACAGAGGAACTGTGTAAGGAAGAAATCATGCCTCTCTTCTCCATCACAATTCGAACCACTGTGTCCATGACTAAGACTGGCCTGGTGGGGGATGAGGGAGGCAGGAGAAGGAAGGAGAAGAAGTCAAGCTTGAAACTGAGTTTGAGGCTGATCTTATAAGTTCTTATAAGAACTGAGTCCTAAACAGAAACTGAGACTGTCTTAAACCAAAATGGCTGGGAAGTTAAGAAACCTGACCAAGAACTCACTACAGAATAGTGAAATTGTCACCATAGCACAACTGGGGGAAGTCGTAATTAAAACACTCAAGAAAATGACTAGTACTACATTAAAGCGAATCGGAAAAGCCATTTCCATTCCTCACCCCCCAGCTTAAGAAGAGTGTGATGGTTTTAAAGTGGCTACTTGTTTCATCTCCAAACCAGGCCATCACTATGTCGATTTGTTTTAAAATCTTAGTATTAGCTAAGGTCTACTCTTGAGCATTGCGTGAGTGCTTAAAAAATATGAGCTTTGGAGTCAGAAACTCTTGGTAAGGGATTCTGTTAATAGCCAAAGCCATTTTCATCTCCCGCGGCCTCAGTTTTTCCGTCTGAAGAAGTAGAGATAATTATACTTACTTTGGATGGTTGATAGAAATATTGATCAGAATAATTTATTAAAAACAGTCCTTAGCAAGCACTTCATATATTTTATCATTGTTGCTATAAATATAACAGTTCTCTGCCTTTTTGCCTGGATGGCAGTTAGATCTTTGATAAAGTTCAATCATCGTCAACACACTAACCTCTCTGTTTTGTTCTAATTAAAGGTGCCAAGGCCACATTGGCCCGTGTTCATAATGGTGCCCTGTAACAGTACTGATGGACAAAATATCTTGCTGAGATACTTAGAAAAAATAAAATATTGGAAGTGCTTGCTAGCAGACCAACACTGTCGGGGAGACGATTATTTAAACTAATCATTGTTTGCTTATGATTCAAGATGTAGATAAAAAAGTAAATTCTGCTCTTCTAGTACGTACACGGTTCTTTCCTTCAAGAGTTTTTCTTCCTTTCCCCTTCATTTGATTTGCTCTCAATTTTAATTTAGTTCCATGTATATGGAACTCTGCCAAGGTTAGGAGGACTGAAACTTGATCTACTTATAAATATTTGTTCATAAAACTCTAGTGTTTTTCCAAGTCAGTGTTCAGTGTACTTCAGCCCTCCCCCTGCCCTCCCCCACCCAAGGGTGACGCCAGCAGCCTGGGGAAACAGGAGTTATCCTCAACTCTCTAACCAGGCTGTTGACACAGCAGAGAAAAATATTTGACATGCAAATATCCTCAACTCTCAAACACTGGGGGAAAATATAAATTAGAATCACTTGAAAAAGCATTGGGATAAACTTTGGCAAGGAAGTTCTGTGGCTATCATAAAACCCTCCCCCGTAATTAACTGCCTTTTGCCGCTTTGCCTTATTCCCCGTTCTCCTGAAGGTAACTTCTTTATTTTTTTCCCTCTAGACGAAGTCGTAAAAAATTCCCACTCTGCTTCACATTAATAGTAACACTTAACTCTCATGGTCTCAATCAAAGTTAGTGTTTTAGATTTTGCTGAATACCTGAACTGCCAGAGTTGATTTTTAGGAGTATTCTTACCTATCATCTCTTCCCACTCCAGTGTGTTCAAAATAATACTGCCTATGGAATAATTGCTATTTTCAGAATATCTATTTCTAATATCTCTAATGTCATCCCATCACCATCACCAAAACACACACACAAACCATTTTTCCCTGAGGCAAACTGAGATTAAGTCACAACCACAGGTGCCACTGATAAACCCAAAAGTGTTCTTGAAGATGGAATATAAAGAAAAAATGTGGAAAAAAAGTTGGAGAGGAGAAGAAGGGAGAAAGTTGAGGGGTATACTTAAAAGAATAAAATAAAGAGCTGAGAGCGGTGAGTGTTGTGTTTAAGTTTGCCCCAGGAGCCAATCTGTTCCATTAATTGCTTTAATTCTTTTGCTCAAGATAAGCTGATTATAGAACCTTTCAGAATTCCCATTACGGTTCATTTACTCCTGCTTTGAACTCCCTTCATTTCAATTTCAACTAAAAATTATCCCTTACCATCACTTTAATTTGCCAAAATTTCACTTCCAATCAGTTCTATTCATTCTCTTTAGGACAGGTTGATTACCCACAAATGATATAGCAAGATGATGGTGGCCATCTTTAAATAAGACTATGTAAGACAAAGCCCCTAATAGCTCATCATTTAAAAAAAATGAATCTGAAGTGCTTCCCCCCACCCCCGAAATACATATGTCTATTCCTGTCATAACATAATGTGCTCCATGCCTGAGAATATTAGGTTAGAATATTGGTCTAGTATTATCTAGGCCAATCAGAGCTGATCTGGTGGAAGAGAGACTGAACTTCCATGGTCAGTTACTCTAAGGTCAGTCCTTTCAGGCAGAGAGTGAGGAAGGAAGGGAAAGACTTGGGAGAGTCAGAGCTGAGATGGAAGCAATGTTTTCACGTTGCTATAAAGCACGTGCAATCAAAGCTTGTACCAACAGAAGCATTCCAAAAACAGCAACAGCCATTCACTGAATTCCTTCTATGCTCCATGAGCCTTAAAAATCACACCGAATTCAAAAAACCTCGCTGTGAGTTAAGTATTAAAATCATCACGGACATTTGTTTTTGCTTCCTTAGCGTCTATTTCCCCTTTTCGGATGAGGAAGCTCCAAATTTTGATTGGGGATCCATCCACTCCCTATGTCAGTCCACCTGTTTGGATGGAGTGCTACCTTCAGCTCCAGGAGGCAGAGCATGAGACCAAATCCGGTTACGTCAAACACTGCACGCCCTGGACGCAGAAAGCGGTTGGGGGTGGGCATGTCTTGGGAGAGCGGAAAGGTGCTCTTTAAAGATCTTTAATTTGAAAGGTTATAGTTTGAAGCTCTCAGAAATGACGTGCCACCACGGGGCAGGGTGAGGGCCAGGGGAAGCATTGTGAGAACGGAACCAACACAAAGCAAAGGGGGCTCAGATATGAGCGAGAGAAACAAAATCTTAACTGGGTCTCCATGACATTGAATCCTAAATTCATCCCAACACATTAAATTTTTAGTCACTTCAGCCAATACATTTTCCCCTTATTTTCTTGAGTTTGACTGGACTGGGTTTTCTGTATCTTGCAACAGAAATAATCTTAATTGATATGCATGATTTTATAAGCAAGTAAAGCAAGACTCAGAAAACTTTATACTTGCCCAGGGACATACAGTAAGGAGCAGACCTGGATTTTGAATCCAAATCTCTTTCACTCAAAATACCATATTCTTCAGTACAACATGAAGCATGAGGGCATTGGTTTCCTCTTGATGGGCATGGCTAATTTATTGTGTCAGCTCGGCTAGGCTATAGTGCCCAGCTGCTTGATTAATCACTAATCTAGATGTTGACATGAAGATGATGTGTGCATTTGGTAGATGTAATTAACATTTACAATAGTTGCAAATAGTAAAGCAAGTTATCTTTTATAATGTGTATACATGGGCTTCATCCAATCAGTTGGAGGCCTTTAGAGTAACAACTGAGGTTTTCTGGAGAAAAAGGAATTTTCAATTAGCAATAATTGCGCCTTGGATAAGCCTCATCGGCTACAATACTGTGCAAAGACAGAGAAAAAGGAATTTTGTCTCAAGACTATAGCAAAGAAGTCCTGCCTGCATTTCCAACCTGTGTTTCAGATTTTGAACTTGTCAGCCCCTATAATCATATAAGCTAATTGCTTTAAACCCATTCTCTCTCTCTCTCTCTCTCTCTCTCTCCTGACTCATACAAAGAGTAACGGAACGCCATTAGATAATGTGGGAAAGAAGCAAAGAAAATATATTTCCCTCCCTCAACAGGTCATTTCCTTCGTGACCTTTCAGAATAAGGCCTGAAGGACAGAGTTCCACGATTAAGTCATAAAGATACTATTTCCATCAAGTGCCTCGTAAAAAAATTTGTTTAAGTGAAAAAAGTTTATGGACCTTTAAAAATAATGCATGTCAAATTCCCTGTGCAACACTTTTAAACATTCAGACTAACTTTGAAAAATAAAAGACAACAAGCAGCATCGTTTGGATAGGTGGGAGAAGACTTTCACATTCTTGCAAAGAGTTCAGTTGCAGTTAGGAGCAGGGACAGAGTCTGGAAGGAGAACCGACTGATTTTAGCTTGATTCACACTTGATTTCTCATATCATTCTTTCCTGTATTCATAGCATCCCCCGAAAAACTGCAGCATTGTTCAATACAACACAGAGGGTAACTGAACCATCAGCTTGACTTCACGCTGCAACTATGCTGACGCTTGCTAAAATGCCCAAACCAAATGGGATAAATAATTCACAGTTTCCCTGAAAGGTATCAGGGAAGGGCTCTGACGGGTTGATAAAGAAGAATGCTGCTGTCCATATCTACTTTTAAAGGATGCAAGATGTGTCAACCCTCTCCTATTTCTCAAATAAACCATGAAATCCACAAAAGCCCAAATTGGGATTCTTGTTTTTAGCCACAACTATTCTTATTTTCTGTGGCACCATACAACAAATATAGAGAGATAAGTCAGATGGTTTGCAGCTTGAAGTATAAAAGAAGTTTCAGAGAGGCCATAGAAAAAAAGGTTTGGTAGGTTTGGAAAATTCTTTTTCTTGTAATACCCTGTAAAATGTGAAACAGAAGCACAATGGCTTAATGAGTTTCTGTCTCTGTACTGTGACAAATCTACAATTTGGCCTTTGTAAAAGTAATGATATGTTTCATTAATTTCATATGTTCTTTTAATAGAGTATTTGGAGGGAAGGCATTTTTGCTTTAGAAATTAGAGCAAAGAAAGCTGATAAAAGCTTCAAGTTAGTGCTCAGTACTTCCTGGAATACATTAATAACATTCAACTGCCTTTTCAAACACACAGACAAATCTCAAAGCAATGCTTTGTCTTCTCAGTCATAATTCTAATAATGGAAGACTAGAAATCCTTACTGAGTCTCTCCTATAATCCACCTCCCCCTCCACCACTTGCACATGCACACACCACGCACGCACTACATGTTTTACTAGTGCATTTGGATTCGGAAGTTAAAATCCTATAACCCCCATGCATCTTCTCTGGTATTTCTGGACAACATCCTCTGAGCCATTTCCACACCCCCTATAGGGACCCCTTTCGTGAATAAGTTCCATAATTCCCACAGTCTCGCCTTGCCTTTTCACAAATATCCTTACGCTGTACAAGCTGACCCCAGACACGGGTCTGAATATGAGAACTTTATTTGTGAGGGGATCCAGGAAGCATCTGAAAAGGGGGGGAGGGGAAGTTAGACAGGCAGACAAAGAAGTCATTCAAAGGAGCAGGAGTAAGCAAGTTACCTTCCTGGGCAGGGCGGGTGTGTGATCCTACTGGGGACTGCTGGGAGCCTGTGTAAAACACATCTTGGTTATCCCCCCTGGGGTATTTATCCTCCAGCTCCCATGTGTCATTGGCCAGGTGCTGCTCTTGGTGGGGGTGGGGGGGTTGCGGGGGGGCAGGGAATCCCAGTGCTCTGGTTACACTGTTTATAGGTGAAGGGAAGCTGTTAGGAGGACAGACACATGGGCTTGCGGTTGGACCTCGTCAGCATGGGCAGGACAGGGAAGAACCAAGAGAACGGGGGTAGAGAAAATATGGCTACTAATGGTGCCATAGGATGTCTTGTTCTCTAAGTCATTCGCTGAAAAATGTCCTGTTTACCTCAATTGTCCAGGTGCCATATGACAGATTTGTCAAACGTGTCACTGAAACACATGCATGTAACACCCTTCCTCTTTGCATTTGGAAGCTTGACTGTTGTGGCTTCTACTTAACTTGGTCTGTAGAAAAAATCTTGGGCTTGTTCTGTAACTTTCTAACAGAGGCAGCTGGAATTTATAAAACCACTGTGCAATCTGGATGAGATCAATGTCTTTATTCTCTAGAATCATCATATTCCCTTAGTGAGATTTCTATCCCAATCCTGTGAGCAGAATAATGAAGATGGGGTGAGGAGTTGGGGAGGAGAGTAAGAGAAGGAAAAATTTACATCATAGAGAAAGTTTGTATTTAGAAAAAAAAAAAAAACAAGAGCAGTAGGATAAATTTCAATGTTGGTGATAGTTTTCTGAAGCAGGGAAGGTGGACTTTTGTTGTGGTCCACTGTTTTTCTCAGCAACACCCTTTACCCAGCCTGGGAATGAAGTGCTACCCTAGACCCTCTCAGAGGTGGGCACCCTGGTCACAGGCTCCCCTGGCACCCCAAGGCTCTGCAGAGGCATTTTTAATTTGAGAGACTTGCGCATTGCCAGGCCTCCATTGATTTTCTTTTATAAATTCATTAGCCCCGCCCAGAGAAAGCATTAATTAATATGGTATTCTGCATTACATTACATTTCTCATTTTTCTTAGCACCCGAATGCTTCCTGAGACCGGGGTTGGTGAGAAGGAGGGAGGCAGAGGGAGACTAAAGAGAGATACAGGTGAGTAAGAATGGCGGGCTGGAAATACAAATTTATTCGACAACCAAACCAAACAAAGAAACCAATTTAGAAACTGAGCATTCACAGATGTGAGCTGCTTCGGGCACATCCTTGTCCTGCTGTCTTAAGCCTCTGCTTAAGTATCCCTCCTTAAGCACCTGCTTAAGTAACCAAGTATCCCTCAGGTTAACCTCTCGGCCTTCGCCTCCATGAAGATGATGTGTGCGTGAGCAGTTCTCTCTCCCAGTACCTGAGCTCCTGGGTCTGATTTCCTTGCGCTTACAGCAATGAAATTTCTTGCTTGACCCTAGTATTCCTGGCCCGGCGGGACATTGGGTGGCACTACTGGGCCACCACTGCCCTCTACCAAATAAGCGCTTTTCTCACTGTGTGACTAGTCCTTGAAGGCATGATAACAAACACCTAAATGGGAGCTGTGCAGATGTGTGTGTACATGTGTGTGCCTCATGTGGAAGCGCAGGCATGCATATGCGCATGACTGAAGGGGAGCGTAATAATTCCCTAGTATACCGCAAATAAGAGAACAGCTGCTTGTTTCAGATATTAAAAGAATGTAAATTGGGTTGAGTTTTCTTTTGGCACAAGAACAAGGAATGCTTAAGTTTCCCACTTGCACTTAATTTATTTTTAGGTTTATTCACCACCATTTGTCAGGTTTCTTGAGCTTGACCTGAAACTAACCTTTAGATAAACGTGAAGGCAAACAGAGCCCTGAAACTCTATCTGTATGTTCTTTTGTCTTGGGAACTGTAAATCGGGGCATTAGGTGAATAACACAGCTTGGCTTTGTGTCATGAAAAGTAATTCGGGGCTGCGGTAAGGGCAGGATTTATGAAGCTGTCTGGCCAGGCTTGGGCAGAATGCCAGCTTACACCTGCTTTGCAGACATGGCTGTGTGCAGTTGGTCACACTGCTGAAGCAGCCAAATTCCTTTCACTGGATAGAGGCACTGCTGTGCTGGCCCAAGCAAAAAGCAGGTAGGGGAGGACGCTGGGGCCGGGATGGGGCTGGGGGAGGCGGGGGGTGGCCAACCAGTCTTTAGGAACAAATCAATTACAAACTTCCCTTTGCTTATTCCCCAGCAAAAATCCCTCAGAAAAATTAATGTTTCCACAACATTGTAACTAAGTAATCTTGTGGGGTTGGCCAGAAAAGGGAAGTAAATCAAACTACAACCTTTTAGAGTTTTTTGTTAAATGAGGGATTGTGTCATAACTAAGGTTGCTATATAATTTATCATCCGAACAGGAGTGCTTTTAGAGGGGAGGGCTACGATTAATTAGGTTGGGACAACACCCGTAAATTAGGACTGTCCAAGGCAAACTGGGATGGATGGTGACCCGAGCCGTGAACATTTACACGGCCACACAATGAACCTGCTAAATGACTGTTGTGTTACAAGGATGCTTTTCTAAGAAATGACAGAAATTATATTGTCTCTTTGATGGAGCTGGACAACCTCCATGAAGCAGATGGCCAAATTGTCATGATGCCAGCGCACACTGCAGAATATCCGTGGTGAAACCATGGTGCTCCACACTTTTCTTTCCCTTCCGTTTCCGAGCAAAGTGCAAAAGCTCAGCAAGTCTCTGCTTTTCCTGACAGGGAATGGCCAGCAGGTAGCATATCCGGCTTGTCAGTATCTGATTAATTAGGAGTAAGGGCATGAGGTAGAATTTACACGGGGAATACCACTGTTCTTTGTGATCTCAGTGCTAATGAGGTTTGACGTGAACTCCCCTTCTCCAGCGGTCACGTCTCACAGTTGTCGATATTCTTCCCACTTCCCCATACTTACAGATTCAATAATGTACTAGGTTCCTGTGATGCCATAACCGATTACCAAAAATTTTGGTGTCTTCAAAAAGTAGGACTTTATTTTCTCACAGTTCTGGAGAATAGAAGTCTAAAATCAAGCTGTAGGCAGGGCCATGCCCCCACCCAAGACTGCGAGAAAGAACCCTTCCTTGCCCCTTCCAACTCCTGAGGGCTCCGGGAGTTGTCCGGGTACTGGCTGAGAACAGCCCCGATCTCTGCCTCTCTTTTCCTGTGGCCCTCTTCCCTGAGGGTCTGTGTCCTCTTCACTCTCATAAGCACACAAGTAATTGGATTTAGAGCCCACCTAAATCCAGGATGATCTCACCTTGAGTTCCTTAACTAAGTACAACTATAAAGACCTTATTTTCCAATAAGGTCACATTCTGCAATGCCAGGTGGACACACATTCTGGTGGTGGTTAGGGAGGGGGAAGCACAACTCAACCCACTGAAATGAGTAAACCACAAACAAACCTAATCCTAAAACGTATCCCTTTAAGTCCTGTTGTTCCCTACCCAATATCCAGGTAATTCTACCACTATGACCCCCTTTCTTTTCTGCAGTTTGCAGATATCTGCCTTTAATGCCTTTGCTTCTGTTGCTACCTAGCTCATGCAGGCCCTGAGTTTATGCTCTTTAGTCCAGTGACAGCCTTCCCTTTCCATCTCCTCAATGCGCCAACCCACTAAGCTGCAGAGCACAGTCGCGTTGGTAATCTTCCACACCACCTGTCTTCCAAGGCTCTTGGTTGTGGCTTCCAGAACTTACACACACACACACACACACACCCCAACAGGGCAAGGCAGCATTTGCTGGACACCTCAAGAGTCATACCAGGAGGTGAAAGACCACAGGAGGAGGGCACCCACAGAGAATGCGGAACCTGAGCGCAGGCTTAACAGAAGTTTAATGGAAGTCTGGGTGAGTCGAAAAGAGGGAAAAGCGTTTGAGCCAGGGTTTAAAACCTCTCTTTTAATCTTCAGCCACAGCGATAACCAAAATGTCCCTTTTGGCTATAAAAGTCAGAACCTGCATTTAAACAAGCTTAGGTAGAAATACACTGAGCATTTCCCATACTCTGCTAATAGGAAGGTCAACATTTAGGCCCAGGGATAGCTTGGTGTTGCCTCTCCAAGAACGCTATCAGAAATCAACCTTTCTCCTGCTCTTGACTTGGGGTTCCTCTGTTTTCACTTGACTCCAGGCTTACATCCTATTATCTTAGTAAATGCAGAAGAAAGTACATGTCTCTTTCTCAGAACTTCCAGCAAAAGTGTGTGGGTTGATGCTAAACGGCTGTGACTGTCACACGTCCACTCACTCCTGAACAGTCGTTCTGGCAAGAGACTACTGGGGCCTACCTCAGGTCTGAGCCACCTGCCCGTCTTGGGGCCACAGGGTGGGGCCAGCCACTGCCAAAGCACGGGGACGGAGGTGAGGGAGGGGTCGTCCCACACGGGAGAGCCGCGGTGATGTTAGAGAGGGTGGGGGGAAAGGTGGGCAAGGCAAAACCATAGATGTTTACTATACTTACCCTGACAACCCTTACAGCCACTTCAGACACTCAGAAGAATTGCCAGCCACCTGCTAGAGCTGTAGCTGCCCTCCGAAAAGCCACAAGAACACGAGATGACTGTTTTGACAGCACAGATATTACAAGATATTTTATTTACCCATAGTACCTTAGACCCTATTTTCAGGTAACTGGACAAAGGGTATATTAGTCTGCTAAGGCTGTCATAACAAAATGCAGCAGACCGTAAGGGTGGCTTAATTGACAGGAACTTATTTTCTCTCGTTTCTGGAGGCTAGAAGTCCAAGGTCAAAGTCCTGGCGGGGCGGGGCTCTCCGAAGCCTCTCTCCTCGGCTTCTACGTGGCTGCCTTCCCCCGCGTCCTCGCACGGCCTTTTCTCGGTGTGTGCATCCCTAGCATCTCTTGCTTTCCTTATAATGACCAGTCCAAAGGGAATAGATCCCACCCTTATGACCTCATTTAACCTTAATTACCTCTTTAAAAGCCCTGTTTCCAAGTACAGTCACATTAGGGGTTAGAGCTTCATCATGTGAATTTGGGGAGGACACAATTCAGTCCATAACAAAAGGGCAAACTTATTTTCATTCCTTTACTTCTGGCTTACAAGAGTAAGATGTGGAGTAATACATTTTGACACTGATTAACTCTGACATGTGGTGCCGCTTCAAATATTTTTTCAAGTGAAGGATCTAAAATGTTTTCCAGTTTTCAATTCGCAATACCTCAGAGGTCACATTCTGATCCCAAGCACAGCCAGAACCCTATTAGTCTTCCCATATCAATTAACCCTACAATTTTTTCCATTTAATTGCCAGATGTTTTTCCTCAGGTCACCAGGCCACAACCAGACTACCGCTCAAAGAGAGTATTTTCAGGCATAAATGACACATACACACATACAAATATTTTATGGCATGCTACATAATTATATCCCAAACATACACTGATGTTATAGCTAAATATGATTTATGGATATACTGTCCAAGTATACTGGTGCTTTATTATTTGAATTCCTTTCCCTTCTAAGCCAATGTCAATATACAGAAAAGACCAACTAAAAACATGTGATACCTGTTAAGGGTAACATGAAATATGACACTTAAAAGCAAATTGGTTACTAATTCCCGGAGCTGAGCTTGTTCAGTCCCATTTAAACCAAGGTACCTACTCTCAGGAAACATTTGGAAACCAAAATCTAGGAAACAAAAGCAGAATTCAACTCTGACTAGAGGTTGCCTAATGAAATCATTCTGAATCATTTTTTTCAGCTTCCAATGCCATGCGCAAAACTAGTAATACAATCCTCACTGGAGTTTCTCAAGAGCTCATAGCCCTGATCAGTAGTGCATCAGCCAGTGCACCCCTGTTTTTGCCAATTTCACTTCCAAGTCATATGTTAGAATTCATTTGCCAAATACTGAACTATCCCCTGGTTCCTAGTGTACAATTTTAAAATTTTACGAGTAAAAAAGAATAGTATAGAAGGCACCTCTAAAATATTTCCATTTGGAAAAAAAGAGTGTCTATGGAGCACATTAGTCCCTTTTGACAAGTGCTGGTTTTAGATGGCTTGGGGAGAATTTGAGGTGTCATTCTCAGTGTTAGGATCTCAACGGAGCCTTGACGACATCAACACCTCCATCTTTGTAAAGACTAAAACTGGAGATGTCGCAAATCTTGGATTAAACGAATCTTACTACTTACACACAGACCTAGTCTCACAGCCTCCTTTTGAGAAAAGGCACAAAAGACAGGGTGAGGGTGTGTGAAAGTTCAGCCTCTGAAGGCTGTGTGTACATTTACATAAAGCAGAGAGATATGCAATATCGGTCCAATTTAATGTAGTGCAGTTAAAAGCTGTTTTGTACTAATTGGGCCAGTTTTTAATAAGCCTGGGTGCACGTTCGTATTTAGCTCTGTGGAATACAACACAAATGTAGAAGAACCATCAGCTCTGGGGTGTGACTTATATGTTACAGACATTAGTGGTATTAACAAAAGGCATATAGCACTGAGGGGTAATTGTTATATCCCAGCTTCATGAGGACTTTTTGGGAAAAAAAAACCCCAGCTTTTTTCTGAACTGAAAATAAAGAGGATAACATCTTGCATGTAATACCTGACAGATTCTATTATGGTTTCTGTCACCTTTTAGTATATTTCCTAACTGTGCAAACTATAGAAAAGGGCGAGGAATTAGTCAGGTTGCCGAAAGAGTTGGGTTGCACAGCATGCAGAAAGCACTTCAGCTCCATTATTTTCACAATTTCTGTAGGGAGTTGTGCAATAGAGGCCTTAAATTTAATATGTCTGGCCCCCTTCCACCTGGACTCAGTTCAAACCCATTGCCTGCAGCTTGCTGAATCCAGACTGGGAAATCAGTCATTATATTAGGGACGGGTGGCAAATGGTTCCAATTCACATTTTTCAGCTGGTATGTTTTTTAACCTGGAGCAACACCAAATTGGAAAATTCTGCAATTTTGCAAGCTGGGCATTAGATCTATATTGCAGTCTAAATACATTTCTAGTTTGAGGAAGTTGACAAGATGATTTTTCTCTAGAATTTCTTTAGTTGCTGTGCCACTGACAGAAATATCAAGATCCACCACACCAACTTCCTGCAAGTCCTTCCGTTTCTCACCGGGGCTGGCAGCACGGTGTCAGTGCAGTTAAACTACAATGACCTAGTAAACACTGACCTAACTCTTGAATGCTTGTGGATGCAGTATGTAGACCGAAAGGACATAGTCAGTAAAAGTGAGTCTCAGGGATTGTTTAAAAAGAAAAGTAATGCTATAAAAAATGGGCAAAGGAAATGAAGAAGCAAGGAATAGAAGAAATGCCAACCAGTTGTGACCATGTAAAAATATAGTTTATCATTTTAGTAATAATAAAATTAAAAATGTAATATAAATGGGATCTAATTTTTTATTTATAACACTGAAAACTAATACTCAGTACTCGTGAGAATATGGAGCTACATACTTTGCTGGCAGAACAATGAACAGCTATAACATTTATAAAAGTAATCTGTATATAAAAATTTAAATTTTAAATGTTCATACTCTTTAATCTAGAAATCCCAAATTTTAGAATACACAAAAATAAAAGCAAGGCTATCTAAACTTGCAAGTACAAGCATAATACAGCATTATTTGACGTGGTAAAGGTCACTAAAACAATCCAAAAGCCCATCAAAGGGGAAATGTTAATTAATTTATGGTAAATAGAGTGACTAGTATGCAACAATTTTAAAATTGGTTCTATAAGTATTTACATAGTGTAGGTTATATAATATAATGTATTACTCAACTGATAAAAAAACAAGTTACATAGTATTATGTAGACTACAACCACTTAAAAAAATAAACCAAAATCAATTTTAGACATGTGAATATGAGTGTGTTTTTGTATATGTGTGCATTTTGTGGAGAAAGGTAGGGAAGGATGTAAAACAAAGGAGCAAGAATGGGAAATATTAACATTTTACTTCTACAGTTCTGTATTGTTGGACTTGTCAAAATGAATAAGTATTATTTTTATAATTAAATACGTAATAAAATAGAAGAGTAAAGGACAATTCATTTTGGAGTTATAATTTACAGGTATATCAGAGTTCTCCAAAGAAAAAGGTCCAACAGGATATGTGTGCACATGTGTCTGTAGAGAGAGAAATTTATGTTTACATTTTTTATATATATATTTATATTTATATTTATATTTATATTTATATTTATATTTATATTTATAGGTACCTGTCTGTGTATCTATAGATCGACACATAGATACACAGACTTATTTTAAAGAATTAACTCACGCGGTCTTGGGAGCAGACAAAACCGAAGTCTGTAGGGTGAGCAGCTTGAACCGAGTTGTAGTTTTCCTTCGACTCTAGTCACAGGGCATGTTGGTACTGAGACATGCCCTAAGGAATTTGTGTATTCCAGACACATTCTTCTTTACCTCCATTGTGGAACAGTAGTCCAATTCTCTTGGTAATCTGGACTATCCTTGAGCCAGTACATTGACGGATATGCTTCTTTGCCTGTTGATTCAGAGGCATGAGGAGCCCAGAGGCCAGTGGCAGTCGGAAGTTCCAGTTCAACGGAATCACTGTTCTGTCTTCTTGTGGAAGCATTCCTCCCTTCGAAACTATTATCTCTAGACCAGCAGAGCACAAGGTCATGCGAAAAGGAAGGAAACAGTTTGCTAGTGGGTCACTAAGAAAACCAGTCAGTGATGGCACTCCCATTTCCACCCCTCAGTTCCTGGGACTTGTGAATCTTGGTTGTGGAAGACATAGTACAAAATCTTGGATGTGGATTTCAAACATATACAGCCTCCCAGAGAACACTGGCCCTGCTGTGCCAGGTATTACCAAGTAGCTAGCATTGTAATTGAGCCTTCAAAAGGCCATTCCAACATTTGATCAAGTCAATTGCCTCAAGATGATAGGAAACATGGAAAGACCACTGAATTTCATGAGCATGGACCCACTGCTGCATTTCATTTGTTCTGAAGTGATATTCTTGATCAGAAGCTATGCCGTGTGGAATGCCATGATGGCAGACGAGGCATTCTGTAAGTCCATAGATGGTAGTTTTGGCAGAAGCACTGCATGCAGGGAAGGCAAAATAATTTATTCCAGTAAGAAAATGTGCTGTCCTTCCATGATGGTCTATTGTGATCAACTTGCCACCATTTACCTGGCCAATCAGCCTGGGGAATGGTGCCATATGAAAGGGTCAGTTTTGGTCTCTGCTGCGGGCAGATTGGGCACTTGATGACAATAAGAGCCAGGTCAGCCTTTTTTCTCTCTTTTTTAAACTTAAAAAAAAAATTTAAGTATATTTTATTGATTATGCTATTACAGTTGTCCCATTTTTTTCTCCACTTTATTCCTCTCCACCCTGCACCCCCCTTCCCAGCAGCATCCGTAACCCCCACCCTTAGTTCATGTCCATGGGTCACACACATTAGTTCTTCGGCATCTCCATTTCTATACTGTTCTTAACTTCCCTCTGTCTATTTTGTGCCTATCATTTATGTTTCTTATTCCCTGTACCTTTTCTCCTTTTCTCCCCCAACCCCTCCCCACTGATAGCCCTCCATGTGATCTCCATTTCTGTGATTCTGTTCCTGTTTTAGTTGTTTGCTTACTTTGTTTCTGTTTTTTTTTTTTTTTTGAGGTTCAGTTGTTGATAGTTGTGAGTTTGTTGTCATTTTACCATTCATAGTTTTGATCTTCTTTTTCTTACATAAGTCCCTTTAACATGTCATATAATAAGAGTTTGGTGATGATGAACTACTTTAGATTGACCTTATCTGGGAAGCACTTTATCTGCCCTTCCATTCTAAATGATAGATTTGCCGGATAGCTAACATTGGATGTAGTTCCTTGCCTTTCATGGCTTTGAATACTTCTTTTCAGACCCTTCTTGCCTGTGACATTTATTTTGAGAAATCAGCTGATAGTCTTCTGGGAACTCCTTGGTAGATAACTCTCTCCTTCCCTCTTGCTGCCTTTAAGATTCTCTCCTTATCTTTAATCTTGGGTAAGGTAATGATGATGTGCCGTTGTGTGTGCTTCCTTAGGTCAACTTCTTTGGGACTCTCTGAGCTTCCTGGACTTCCTGGAAGTCTATTTCCTTTGCCAGATGGGGGAGTTTTCCTTCATTATTATTTCAAATGAGTTTTCAATTTCTTGGTCTTCTTCTTCCCCTTCTGGCACCCCTATTGTTCAGATGTTGAAACATTTAAAGTTGTCCCAGAGGTTCCTAAGCCTCTCATTTTTTTTGAATTCTTGTTTATTCATTCTGTTCCAGTCAAATATTTATTTCTTCCTTCTGCTCCAAATCGTTGATTTCAGTCCCGGTTTCCTTCCCTTCACTATTCGTTCCCTGTGTATTTTTCTTTATTTCATTTGGCATAGCCTTCCCTTTTTCCTCTATTTTTCGACCATACTCAACCATTTCTCTGAGCATCCAGATTACCAGTGTTTTGAACTCTGCATCTGATAGGATGGCTATCTCTTCATTGCTTAGTTCTATTTTTGGAGATTTGATCTGTTCTTTCCTTGTGGCCATATTTGTTTGTCTCTGGAATGCCTGTTATGTTGTAAGGGGCAGAGCCTTAGGTATATGCCAGGGTGGGGCAACCCACATGCTGCTTTGTGGCACTGTATGTGGGGGAGGGGTCTGAGAGGGAACAGTGCCACTTAGTCAGCTCACAGGGGCCTTCAGTCACTTCCCCTGTTACCCACAAGCAAATTGGACCCTTTTGGTGCTGGTTCCTGTGTGGGTGGGGTTGTGTACATTCTAGGACCCCATGGGTCCCTCCAACAAACTCTCCTGTGAGGTTGGGAGTTTTTTCCACTGTTGCAACCCCCACAGATTTTTATAGCCAGAGAATTTGAGACTTTCTTTTCCCACACTGGAACCCTAGGTTGCTCAGTCTGTCTCACTCCCCAGTTGTTCCTCCCAGTTTATCTGCACGCAAATGTGGGACCACCGGCTGCCATGTCACCCACCCAGTCCTCCAGCCGCTGCCTTGCCGTGTCCCCTCCGCCCTGGCTTCTGGTCCCCGTCTCTGCTCCTCAACCAGTCTGAATGAATGTTTCTTCTTTAACTCCTAGGTTGTCGGACTTCCATACAGTTCAATTTTCTGGCAGTTCTGATTATTTTTTGTTTTTAAATTTGTTGTTGTCCTTCTTTTGGTTGTGCAAGGAGGCAAAGTGTATCTACCTACACCTCCATCTTGGCCAGAAGCCAAGAGCCAGGTCAGCCTTGATGACTGGAAGTCTATTTTGCTGAGCCCATGCAAACCCTCCGTACCTACCATGTTGGCTTCTTTGTTCATGAGTCCATTGGGTGATGACAAGGAGGAGTGGCTGGGGGAAAGAGGCTGACTGGTATTCACAGAACAGGTTACCCTATCCACTTGATTATTAAGACCTTGCTATGCTGAAGTCACCCTTGGGTGAGCATTTACATGAGATAAAATATCTTCACATCTTTTACCCAATCAGAGAGGTTTACACACATATATTTTCCCCAGACCTACATATCATCAATTTTCCAAGTATGTTCCTTCCAAGCCCTGAACGTCCAGCCCGACAATTAGCTACAGTCCATGAATCAAGATACGCTCATACTTTTACCATTTCTCCTTCCAAGCAAATTGAACAAGCAGGTGTACTTGAAGTTCTGTCCACTTGGAGGATTTCCCTTCACTATTGTTTCTCAGGGGTGTCCCAAAAAAGGGTTGTGGTGCTGTAGCTGTCCATTTTGGGGTGGTGCTTGCATATTATACAGAAGGATCTGTAAACTAGACCTGAGTTTTCTGTTTCTCAGTCACTGACCATAGGGAACCCTCCATAGGGCCACAAGTGTAGGTTGGGAGAGAAAAGATACTGACCAGGAATGAGGACCACAGACATTAAGGCCACTTTCTTGTCTAATGTATGTTTGCCTCCAGGGCCTGCTTGGGTCCAATCTCCACTGGATGATGGAGTGCTGCTGTGCACGCCTAACTTCATGGTTTAGTAGGTTAGATAACACCCCGTTCATGATGGGCAGCTCAGGTCATACAGTGACCTGCACATGGTGGCCCATGGATAAGCATTAAGTCTCTATTAAGGCCCAGTGGTAGGCCAAGAACTGTTTCTCAAAAGGAGAGCTGACTATCCACTGGGGATGGCACGGTTTTGCTCCACAATCTTAAGGACCTGCAGTGTGATTCACCCATAGGGTCCTCCAAGGGCACCACCCAGCGTCCCTGTCTGGAGCTGCCACTGCGAGCACCATTGATTGATCTGCTGGTGCCGGTGGCAGAGCAGCGTGTAGAGCGGTCTGGACCTGTTGCGGAGCCTTCTCTTGTTCTGGGTCCAACTCAAAATGAGCAGCTTCTCAGGTCACTCAGTAAATGAGCCAGAGTAGCACTCCCAAGTGGAAATATGTTGCCTCCCAAACCCACAAAAGCCTACTAGACATTGTGCCACTGTGGGGGTTGTAGGAGGGATTAGACGCAATAACCATCCTTCACCCTAGAATGGATGTCACAACATGCCCCAAGCCACTGGACCGCTAGGAATTTCACGGAGGTAAAAGGTCCCTGAATTTTTATCAAATTTATATCTCATCCTCTGACACACAAGTGCCTTATCAATAAAACTAGAATAGGTGCTACTTCTCATATACTATGTCCAATCAACATAAAGCAATAGACCAATGTGATATTTTATGTAAGGGAAAGGCGATCAAAATCCCTGCAAACTAAAATATTACATAAGACTAGAGAGCTGTTATACCCCTGAAATAGTACGTTGTTGGCCTTTCCAGATGAAAGCAAACTTCTGCTGGTAGTCTTTGCTAATAGGGATGGGGGCAAGGGGAAGCATCTGCTAGATTAATAGCGGTATACCAGGTACCAGGCAATGTATTAATTTGCTGAAGCAGTGAAGCCATATCTGTACAGCAGTTACAATTGGAGTTACCACCTGGTTAAGTTTATGATAATTCCCTGTCCTTCTCCAAGATCCAACTGTCTTCTGCATAGGCCAGGTGGGGTCACCAGTCCTGCATCCTTCAAGTCCTTGATGATGGCACTGATCTCTGTGGTTCCTCCAGGAATGCAATATTGTCTTGGTTTACTATTTTCCTAGGCAGAAATGGTTCTAATGGTTCACACTGGCCCTTCCCACCATAGCAGTCCTCCTCCCATAGGTCAGGGAGACTATATGGGATTTCTGCCAGTTGCTGAGTATGTCTACTCCTATTATGTTTTTCAGAACTGGGGAAATAACTATAGAATGGGCTCAGAGACCCACTGGACCCACTGTGAGATGGACCTTTGAGTCCATTGAGCATCTGACTTCCACAAGCCCCTACTCTGACTGGTTGACCACGGTGACACTTTGGGCCTCCTGGAATTAGTGTCAGTTTAGAGCTAGTATCCAGTAATAACTGAGAGGTTGGATTATTTCTTTTTCTTCAGTTCACAGTCACTCGGGGAGAAGGCTACAGCTCCCTTTGAGTATGGCTGGGAGAGGGATTCAATGTATAAATTCTGGGCGGCATGCTGAGGTCCTTTCTCAAGTGGACCTGGCCTCCCCTTCATTCAAGGGGCTGTAAGTCTCCACACTAGCTTGAGTCTGGGTATTGATTGAGGGGGCCTGACTCTCTGCTTTTATGATTTAAGTTAGACTTTTGTTCCCTTGACCTAAAACACTCCCACTCATACAGATCAAGCCAGACTTTAATAGACTTGCCATCTCTTTCAGTTGGAGAAAGACCGTGATCAGCTAGCCAGTGCCGTAGGTTTCTGTGTGAGGCTATTCCGATCCCTGCTTTGGCTCTGCTGTCCACTTGGAAAGCATGCCCACCTTGCCTTTGGCAGTTGAGTGCTGCCACTTAGCCCCTGCCATTCCAGAATCCAATTATCCCCATTGCACTTAGGTTTCTAAATTTAGATGTGTCAGTTCCCTCTGTAATCTCTGAGCTACAGGAAAGAATGACCACATAGCACTTCAAAGATGATTGGGGTTCCCCTCACAAACTTATTTCTCACAGTCAAGGTGGAACGTGTTGTCCTCTGGACCCTCCCATGCTGAGTGAGCAGGTCTTAAATTACACATCCATTCTAAAATTCCGGCCTCTCTAAGCTATTGAGTCCCTTCCAGGTTGGCATTTCAGCTTCACCGTGGGCCGCCTTTTGGTGCATGTTTCAGCCAACCAAACTGCTAGGGCCCTTTCTACCCTCCCAAATGGCAACATTAAATCTGGAATCTCTGCGTAGTGGGCCCATATCAAAAAATTCAGCCTGATCCCATTTTATGTTCCTTCCAACATTATCCTACACCTTTAATATCCATTCTCACATATATTCCCCAGATTTCTGTGTGTATAAACTGGAAACTCATACAAGTCTTCTGGTGTGTACCACACCTCCTACGGGCCATACTCTGTACCTCAACCCTTAGAGCCTGCTGGGACTGGGACCTAATCATAGCTCTAAACAGGGAGAGAGGTGGTGGGGATGGATCCTGAGGAGAATCAGCAGCTAACCAGCACCTTGCCTTTTATGAGGTTTTAATTAGGAGTATCTGTTGGTGACTGGCGATGTTTTTAGTATCTT